>JABASD010000617.1:0-65433 GCA_019776165.1 Pogonognathellus flavescens | reverse complement strand
GAACAAATTGTTAGTGGCGGCTACTGCTATTATATTTTCTTTAGGATGCCACGCCGTATGTAAAATTTTCTTGGAAAAATCCAGACAATCAACTCCTATTTCATCCTTTTTCCTTTTCGGCGTAGTTCCAACCTGAATCATCAAAGAACGAACCAAATATAGAGTTACAATTATTTAAAATTATTCTCCCTCCAAAATGAAGGTTGATTCATTCTGTACAATTTCAAACTCAATGATAGTTTTAGAACAATGCAACGTACTTTACGAGGCTTGAGAACCGTTTTAGGTTTGGCAACATCTCTGGAGGCTTCCAACGTGTATTCCTTTTTCAAGTTTCTGTCAAACATCCGGAAGAAATTATTATAGGATCCAGTCATTATGGCTGTGTCTGTGCCGTTCCAGCAGCACTCAAATTTGTCGAAAATGCAATCATTTTCATACAACGAACACAGCTTTGAACGGAGATACTCGTGGACCTATATTTGTCATGAGAAAGAAAAACTTTATAAGTGAAAACACTGAGGAGAAATTCAGTTTCTTAAATCAAAGTGTAATAATGACATACTGGATAGCATTCGATAGGTCCTCGTCTCCATATGCAAATCCCACACTTTAATTGACAAGTAATCCCGCGATACCATATATCGTCCTGAATAAGAAAATTTAACGTCGGATATACTTGAAATACTATCCGATAAGGAACTTTGGTTAGTTGGATCTTCTGGTTCATCAAATACTGTATAAAATAACAAATGTACATTAGCCATGGATCGCCACATTCCACAATTCATAGAAATATTAATTTACTTTTACTTTTTATTATTCTATCATGCAAAAATAAATACCCAGTAAATAAAAGACAACATTACATTTAGTGTGCCGATCGCACAAGGCAGCTGCACGCATATCGCAGAGACGAATTGTCCCGTTGCTACTACTGTATACGAAAAGGTTACAGCTCGATGGATGAAATTCAGACGCTGTTATCACTTCAGTCAACTCTTCCATATTGATAGGCTTTCTATCTACAATGTCTAAATAGCAAAATTTTATGTCAATCTTGGAACAGCATATTATAGTTGAAATATCGCATATTATTTATTGGCAAGTATTAATATTATTTTTATCTGAAAAAACTTACTAAAAATTTGATCAGTGATCTCTAAATTCCACAAATTAATACGGAGATCATCCGCAGAAAGGTACGTTTCTTGGTCGGAGTTGACACTAATGGAGTTTATCGGATCGATATGAGCGTTAGCAAATACTCGTCGTAAAGAAGCTTCAACTGACAACTGAGATGTTGAGACCCGAGGTACCTTAAAAATATTCAAAATAAAATTTTAGTCGTTCATGCCTTGTGCCATGCCTATTTTGTTCTAACTCCTACACGCACACAATTCTAACTACGAATCGTTCAACTGCACACCTATTAATCTTCATGCTTGGAATTCATACCACTGTAATTAGTGATCTGATCAATTACCTGGAGGGTGGTAATAGAAGTGGGATCTCTGAAACTTCCACAATCTTCTTTCAAGTTGAAATTATCAACCTTCCAAGTTTTTTCAGCGACTTTCCATAGTTTGACAGTTTTATCTGAAGGTAATATCAAGCAAAATTATATATTGTTCTAAATTGTAGTAATAGACAATATCTTGCAGTATACAGTTCCACTATTACAAGTAAGTTTTGATTACCGTTTGTTGAAAGCAAAAATTGAGCCGGACTTTTTCTCTTCAGCAATCGGATTTTAGTTATTTTTTCTTCAATCTTCAAATTTTCCAGGTAATCGTACTCAGGCTCGTGACTTTGAAATGTGCTATACACATTGTACTCACCACGTGTTGGGTAGTTCTTAGACTAAAGGACATAAAACTCAAATTGGTTAACAAACAGTGTTGAGTCAGAACAACTACCTATGACCAACTATTAACCATAATTGTACTCATTAATGACACTAGATAAACGTTGAGTTTATTCGAGTCTTTAAAAGGACACGTAAACCAACACACCAGCATAATTATGTCTTTTGTGTGTCACAACTGTTACTGGACCAGAAGTGATGTGTTTTAGTGGAAGTTTATGAAAATGCCATTGATCGACATATCACAAAACCGCTCCAACCAGTGATGGTTTATTTGCAGCATCGAGAAATGATGGCAACTGAAATGAAATAAAAATTACATTCAGCATACAAGTCTTTATAATTATTGCACAAAAATTAAACTGAAACCAATCAGTATTAAAAGACAGATTCAAAAATGTGTAAGTAGTCCTAAAAAGACCGGGTGATGTGTTATCTGTTTATGAAAAGGGTTGAGTCCGGAATATAAAATATAAAATGTGTTTGCCTAAGGGCTCTCTTAGGATCAACCGATTGCTGGATTGACCCACTAATTTTACATAAAGATATCATATCGACGGGTCAAGTAGTAACATAATAATAAAGATGTTTACACTTACGGGTTCGTCTCTCTGAAAAATAACTACTCGCCCTCCTTTGTCTCCCGTGGCAAGAAAATCCCCGTCGTCGTTAAACTCTACACAGGAGATAATGTCCGCTGCTCAAAATTCAAAACATTTTATGTGTTAAGACTTGAATACTTTTTGCAACCAACACAGAACCAAATTTGAACAGTCAAATCATGCTATTAATATTCAGAATGAACAATATACATTTCTTGTGATATTTCGGATTAAGACAGGATTAACATTAAGGAGAAAGTGAATTAGAGTGACAAGCGTTTGATTGAAAGTGAAAATAAAATAATAAATATTAGAATCAAAATATATTGTGATAGCTACCTTCTGTAACGTCGTCATCTAGAGCTCCTTTCACCTGTGAGAAATACCATTGTGTCTCTCTGGCGTCCAACAAAACACCCTTCTTAAGCTGTTGAACTTCGTTATCCAAACCACTCAGATGATCCAGATGTTCACAACAATATGTGCAGCAATAAATTTCAACGGGGGACGTGTCCTCATATTGATTAAAATTATTGCGAAGTGTTAACAGTTCCTCCGGCTTCACCGTTTTTCGTCTGTGATTGTTACCGTTTACAAAACAGATAAAACACTTGCTTTCTAGTGGTTCCATCTTCGAAACTAAAATAAATAACAAGTTAATTAATATTTTATAAAGTATAACGTTAAAATAACTTAATTATTTGGATTGGAGTTGTATAAATGATGTTGCTTTACCTGTAGTATACTTTAATTGATGTAGGTTAAACTTTATGAATATTGACTTGACCAAAATAATTGTTCTCTTTTTTGTATTTAATCTGGTGCGTACTTTCCAAGGAAGCTGTTCTGAATAAAACTCAACTCGCATGTAGCACGTGAGACTTGGAGAGGAGGAGGTGAGAAATATTCTCTGCGGGTCTCACTTCTTCAACATGTCTAAGGCTATCCTGCACACACACCTGTGTGATTAAAACCCGCATTTATTTATTTATCGTCCTAACATATTTACATACATTTAGTAAAAAGTGCCCAAATATTTACAAACAATTTAAAAATTTCAGCCTAAATTGAGCAGTTTAGAATTGAATATAATAACTAAAATCAAACTAAGCTACAGTACGTTGATATTTAACGCATATGCATTTATGCATATGATATTTGCTTCATTTATTTATTTATTTATTTACTTTAGAAATGTATGACAACTAATTACTTGTACACTAGGGCGTAACTATAATTTGTAATTCTGAAATAGGGGGAGCAAAGGTTCAATTGGAGCATATGGCGACGAAGGGCTGCACTTTTTATAATCATTTTTTACATGAAAAATCAAATGAAAATATATGAATTGCAAATGTTTGTCGTTGTGAATAGATGCAGGACGACGACGCTACAGCATAGGAATATTTCGCCACCAAAATCTTATTTGTACGTATAAGACAGAAGCATGAAGTTGTGGAAACTAGAAGTACCATACCATGTTCCAGATTTTAATTGTCCTGAAATTTCCCACAATTAAATCGTGCAATATTATCTTCCTCTGCGTCCCTACATATTTCTTGTCCTCATATAGTTGCGGTAAAGGGTCGATTCTAGTTAAATGCTTTGTGAAGCAATTCCTCCACGAGTGGACGAAATGAATTTAGTATTCTGTCGTGATAGCGTTGTAAAATAAGTTGGAATACTGATGCCTATTATAACCATTGTTTATTCTTATTAGTGCTAGTTCTGCTAGAGCGCTACCTTACCCATTGAAAGCTACATTATGTACCCATAAAATTAGTATTATGACAATACGAAAAACTGGGATACTGTGAGTGAAATTACATGACAGATCAAAAAAGGCAGAGAGTCAGCCCAGGCTTGCCCTGTCAAATGACTCATTTGAAACGAGTAATAAAATAACGTTAATCTTATAGGGATAAAATATTGTTACAGAAGCGTTTTACAATAAGTCAGCTATTGAAGTAAGGTTGATTATTTTGATGAACTATGTATGAGACATCTATATAGAATCTCCCAGAGCAAAAGGCAGGCAGCTGAATGTGAATCCTCCTGTAAATAACAATACTGACATTAAAAATGAAGTTCCCACAAAATTTACATACTGTCTACTTTGTCTGTATATACCTGTCATAATGCATCTGACAAGTTTTATATCTCTAATAAATATCTACCTTAATTTTGACAATATCCTGCGTGTTCTCCTTGTTTCGACTGTTACAACATTTCTTCGTATTCTTTAGACCCTCTCGTTTTGCATCGCGTTTACAAATTGCTTGCAATAATGAGCAATAGAGTAGGAGTACCCGAGTCTGATGCATTGCACATAGTATAGTGGCAGAAGCTATGGCATAGGTAATTGTAAACTTATTATATAATAATAATAAAATAAAATGACAATATGTATGTATAATAATTTGAATTGTAATTAGACATCGTTCTCATCCATAGTCAACTCACTGATCGTCTTTCCAACCCTAAAATCCGTAGCCATTGTATGCAGCGAGAATATTTTATATTTTAAATGACGGCCGCATCCGGCCACGTCGTCCAAGCAAGAATAGAACAAATAACAATATACATAATATGCATTATTATGTATTCATTCATTTGTGCTTTAAAAATAAATAGGCAGTTTCACATCATCCTTCTTTCTGCTTCACTTTATCCAAACAACTCCCGCAGCAATAAATCTCAAGTATTTATTACAGCCCTTCTATATCACTTTCATATTTCAGCCATTATTCCTCCACAAGGCGTATACAGAATCATCATCATACTAATTCCTACAATTACTTATCATTATAAGTATAAGTGTTATTTTTAATAGCGATGTTTAATTTAATGCATGCATGTGCGTATCCCGAATAAATATCGCCGTACACTTTTAGTAATCTGATTTCAAGTATGAAGTCAGTTCTTTTATCATGGATGATGTCCTGTGCAGTAATGTTGATGATGGCGACACATTATGCACATTTGGTGATCTTGTGCTGGAAATAATATTAGTGTCATCAAAAACTTATCAACATCATCCGTTGATTTATATGAAATATATACGTATAGACATAGACAGGGTTGTGAATGAGTTCGGCAGACAAAGGAACAAGAAGGTAATAATATTATCCACCTTTTGTGTGTTATATAGAAGCTACAATTAAATAAGGCCTTTCTGTGGTAGAATACATCAATTCAATTGCAATCAGCACTGGGGAAAAGGCAGCAGCTCTCCCGGTTCATTTACAAGTACAATACACAATCAGTATTCATAACGTTGCGTTTACTCTCTGCATGTCAGGTGTAGCCAACAGAACAATCGTACAGGCTTTACTCTTTCCTCTCTGTTGATAGCATCAAACAAATATCTTGTACATTACTGCATAATGATATTATACCACTAAATCGTTCAAGCAAACTGAACAAAACATAATGTCTTGTGAAACAGTTCAAACGACAATTAAGCTGGAATGGAAAACACAAAGGACAATATTTTATGTATAGTTTCACATGTAGAATAATAAGCTACAATTAGGAGTTATAAAATATTAGTACCATAGCCACTCTTACCTATGCTTCAACCATAGTCAATAATATTTCATAAAATAGATGCATTTCACTTTCTACATTATATACGATTACTTAGGACTTGGCTACTTTCCGTTTCTTTTTAAAGTTGTCGTCCTCGTCTCGCCTTTCTCAAAGAATATCATCACAGCAGCCAAACGAGCAGTTTTTTCTTCATATTACACAACTAATTCTGCATTGTAATCGTATTTCCTCCATCACCATGCTTATAATATTATTTTCGTCTACTGCTTCTTTCTCCAGCCTTGAAATACATTGCACTACTATATATAGGTATTTTTGAAAGGTTGAAAAACTGCATAAAGCATTATTGTTTACATAACTGAAATATTATATATTGAGATTTCTAACTTTTACGTGAAGATTGAAATGCATGTTTATTCAGTAAATAAACTTACTTGCTATTAGCCTCTTTATGCATGAGCTAGTATGTTTTACTACAGATTTGGATTTCCTTTAAATTCAGAATGAACTGAATTAGTTTCAAATAAAAACTGAAATGCCCTATAATTTCTTAACAGCTCCTAAAAATAAAAGGCGAATAAATAATCCTAAATCTTTCTAAAGTGTCCGCAGCAACTGATTTTTGATTATGAGACAATGAGGTAGGCTAAACGTAAAACCTTTGTAACTATGAATAATACTCCATTTTGTAACAAAGGCAATGAAAATAATTAGCATGAATCTGTTGTAAATATCTGTAAATGTGGCGAGTTGAAAGTTTGAAAGGTCATTTGAAAGATCATCTTTGGTTGTACAAATAAATTGCTAAGTGTATATTATGAGTTGAATATACCCGATATGATTATAAGGCTAATTATAAAATGCTGTGAATGTTGATGTAATTATGAATCATCTTTTTTGACGACTACTGGTGGAGACGTTATTTTAATGTGATCGTTACATATTGGTTGTCATTTATTGACTGGATGTGATTCATATTCATTATCCACCCCAGTCCAAGCTGTGTAATTGGTTGGCGTACAGATATATTTGTGCGATGTTAAATAGAAGAATTAGTTTTGCTATTGAAATGAATATGCACCTATCACGAAAGGATGAGTCACGGGAGCATATTTGAAGATCTGTTGTGCTCATTACCAGGTAATCTGATTAACCTTTCGTCCAATCAAAACTAAAGCTTACGTACAGATATACAAATGTAGCCTAATTGCCTTCAAGTCATTTTTTGTATGATGCGTGAATAATATTCCTTTCTCAAAACAACAACCACCAAATGATGTCAACAACTGACTAACTTAAGATTAGACTAGTTGAGCAATGCAAAGCTGATTAGGTTTCGAGGATTGTGAAAGAATCACTTTTAATCAATCCACAATAATAATATTCTCATTTCCATTCTACACTGTCCTCTGCCTCTGTTTACCATGAACACGCTAATCATAATGTATACAGATACTATATATGTATAGCTACTTTATATCTACATGTAATGTGTACACTCTCCATCAGTCATGGCAGTATAATAATGGTAATAAATTCTATGCTTAGTGGAAACTGACTTACAACCTCTTAAATAAGTACCATCAATATTATATTTCAGTTTGCCAATGTCATTTACAGAAGATTTGCGTCGTACACCTAAAATGAGTCCAAAATGATACAGTTTCTAGGTGGGTGTATTAAAACAAGGATTAATTTCTGTATAATATGTTCCTGTGGTTATTTCTGAACAAAAAGTAAAATTCTTTATAAATAACAAGCTCATGCCTGTCAAGATGAATGTTAATTTGTTAAAATTGTAAAATAAACATGGTAATCAATGTATACTCCGCATTACCCCTATACCAATATCCAGATATCTCATTAAGTTGGGCTTATTATATTCTGTAATTATTCAGAGTACTATATAAGTATGAAACAAATCAATTGAAACATGTGGCAATCTTCTGTTTGGTTTTCTGTGTGACTATTGGACAATATTATTACATAGATAAGAATTTCACAGTAAACAATAAGGGAAGGAAAATTCCCTTGAAATGAATACACAAACGAGAATGAATCAGATTAATTTGGCGTAGGAGATAAAATTCTAAATTCACACCACACAATGCACCATCACCTATAGGTACTAGAGGGCTTACAAGTCAAAATCAAGCACTGAAATCACTAAAGTCACCCCAACCAGTGTCAACCCACAATTTTACTTTACCAGTTTAATACCGGTGCGGTTAGTAAGCCACGAAAACAACATTTAACTCTATACGCTCAGTGACTGGAAAATTAAAATGGGAGTTGTACGTTGTACCGTCAGATTTTACTTATCATAAAATATAAATGAGGCAACTTGAGATTCTGATCTTATCCTGTCTCAGTGGCGTCAGTGGCCTTTATAACTCCGTCTTTGTATTTGTGAAAAGTAAATCCCTTGAAAAGTGAAGTAATAAATAAAAATATGCAACTGCCAGCCAGATTAGTTGTCTTGAAGCAATTTGTTAGTTCCATGTGGGCTTGAAACTAATAACTGTGTGCAAATAGTTGTCTCTTCTTTTAGCCATAAAGATATTGTCCATGATTCTATTTCACGCATTTACCACGGGATGTCACAATTGATAGCTTTTCATGTATATCTACAAATTGTATATATTCCCACAATATTACTATTTAAAACAATATTATATGCCAAGTTTTATTAGCGTGTCTCTGATAAGAAACTGCGTAATTGTATATTAAAATTGCACGTAGGCAGAGAAAGAAATGTGACTTGTTATAAAATATCGTGATGCAGCTACCAAATAATCTATTTTGTGTGCGTTGGCAAAGTGAATGAAAGAAATACCTTAATAATGATGATGTTAGCTTATGGATTACATTACGGTGTATTGTATGTACAGGAATAATTTCTGAATAAGGCATATGAGGTGGTGCACATACATAAAAGATAGAGGTAAGTTGTTTTTATGAAATAATGAGAGCCAGAGTGTATGTAGATGTTTACAGATTTGTTTCCTAATGAATGTGGGCATAAATACTTAGTCAGCAGTATCTTTTCACCTAAAAATTGAGATAATCTTAAGACTTGGTGGAATACGATAAGACGTGAGTCAGTGCCGACCCGTACAAGAAAATGCATTTAGACAATAAGCGAAAGTGATGTTAATTTAATGTATTAATCTCTGGATTGTGTGGGACGACGAAGGGAAGGTTGACTGAGATAAGGAAATAGAAATGAGATTAATGGATCAGAGTGAATGGTTGACACGATAAGATATTCAGATCAGTAGTCGCTCTGCATATCTTCTCCACTTCCAACTTCTATCTACTCACCTTCCTCCGCTGTCTTTATTTCCAACTGCATTTCTCCAGAAAAAGTAGCTGATAAAATTTAGATAGCGAAGAGAAAAGCCGATAGCCGACCAGCAGAAAAAGAGGAGTCCTTTAGAATGTACATAGTCTTACCACCCTTGCATAGTAGAATTATTTACTGAACTAGGCAAGCCTAGGTGACCAATCAGTAGATTTAATTTCGATGCAATGTACTTGTCATTATCTCCAAGGGAACTGCTGGGCATTCATTCAACAGCCCTTCTACAAATTCTATCCGTAAAACCCCTTCCTTATAAATAAACTCAATTTTCTTAGACTAATAAAAACGAACTATGTTGAAATCGAAGATAATGGAATGGAATTACTTTGAGCAAATATTGATGTAATCATGAAATTTTAAAAGTTCAATAATTCTGCCGACATCTTCCATTAATACGATTTTTCAAGTTTCTAAACGAATAATTCAATAGAACATACAATTACAATTGCTAACGAACAATAAGTAACTTTGCCCAATCCCAATCTATCAATGTCAAATATCAAGCATTCATACTTTATTTATAATGCAATAGATAATGTTGATAATTGAATAAAGAGCAATAGATGTGCAACTTTGTAAAACAACCAAGTCAAGCGAAGCATTTATTTATTAAGTATCGCAAGATACTTGTATGAGCATTAGTTGTCTGTCTGTCTGTCTGATAACTGAAGAATGGTATTGAAAGGAGGTAGTGGCTTCAAACACGATATACGTATTGCAAAGGTCCATTTTTGGAAAAGGTGTTAATAGTTTGTACAGTGCTATGTATTTAAAATAATACTATATTAATTATAATTTATAATTGAAAGTGAAGATCTGTAACTGTTCCATTTGAACACTGCGAAGGTTTGAATATGTCGAGATGGACTATTGATGTTTATAGTATAATAATTTATAGTCAAAATAGTTATGTTATATTACAGCTACATACTAACACAGTCGATATATTTATGCTACAGTTAAGTAAAATCTCATAGCGCTGCACTGTGTTATGAGATTTGACTTTACTGTAGTTAAGACTATTTGCGATACTTCTTTCTACGGTTTCCAATGGTTTGATTTAGTTTGAAACTGTTATTCATTCTTAACCAAGGTTAATGGCTTTGTGCTAAAAAATAAAGAAAATGACTTTGGAAAACAAATTCCATAATTGAACGATTGAATTAAATTCCTCGACTATTTGTGAATATTTGAATGGAGAAGTTTAGAGGGTGAAGGTTAAAGGGATGGGAAATGAGTTGAGTCCGTGTTTTAAGAATGAAGGGATTGTAGGTGGTGGTGGTGATGGATTTGTCAACTCTCTAGATTGCATTGCTGTGTTCACAGTTCACACGATGTGTCTTGTGTGTGAGATTGTTGTGTTAACTGTAGAGTTGGGATTGTTTTAGGCGCATAGACAGAGTGGACATTTGTATTTGTTGTTTGAAGACAGATGAGTGAAGTAGTTGGAGATAGAAGTTGAGTGTGACGACGTTGGTTTTGAAAGAGGAACGGGGGCGTGAGGACTAAATGAGTGGAAATTTGAGTAATAAAGTAATAATTCGATAATGAAGTCATCACTATGCTCGAAGGTAGCTGGAAACTAATGGTGATGCACCTGTTAAGCACCTCTCATACCGACCCTACAAGTTGCTCCGACTTTTTTTCCTCCAGTGTTATCTTTGGCCGACTGAGTTATGGGGTGATTAGTGATACATTTGGCGGCTACCGACCAACCCTTCTCATTTTAGTCTGTCTCATCTCATCTCTCCGTTCTCAATTCTTTTCTTACTACACAACATAACTGCAGTCACTGCTATTCGCATTATCATTAAATACAACCCAATTAGCCCGGCCGATCCACACTCTGCGCGGTGGTTCTCTCTCCAACCATCAAAATGAATGCAACCACTTCTCCCGAAATGTCCTTCTTCTCCAGCCCAGCTATTTAACCACCCTCACCAACTTCTTCTCTTGCCCTGCACCCATTCACTCCCGTCATTTCCCATTTTCTTTATTTCACCCTATAGTCATTTTTTAAACATATACTCTTATATAGCGTTTACTTTTGTGATATTGCAAGCACCTCCAATTACTATATGCATACTTTACTCTGTCATAATTATATTAGCCTACTTTCCAAGTCACAGTTCTAGTATGTCTCGACTTGAGTGCTAAAACGTTCGGGGTTGTTCTCGGTCAACTTTGAAGACTCAGAAGAGTAATGGAAGCTAAAGTGCTTCTTTTTCTGCATTGCATATATAAAATGGTACATGTGTCAATGTTAAAAGGCGTAATGAAATGATGAGACTTGTTCTTCAAGCTATACAATTTACAATGAACATGATTCACACAATTTGTAATCCAGTTTACAATTTCCAATGATAAAGTCTTCGATAAAAATTTTATTAGCAACATTAACATTTCGTATACAAATCAGTGCAATTGAAAACACAATCAATTTAACCTAATGTAATCAATGTACATTCTTTAACAATTGTTTAAAAAATGAATCCACAATTAAATACCATATTATGTGCGTGATATTATGTAATTTATTTGTACTATTTATAATAGGCAGTACAATAATGACCTTTGTTCATTTACAGTTGCAGTAGTCAATGTGCAATACAGTTTTTCTAGGCAAAAGACATTTTTAGTACTTTTTTATTTTATCATGAAATGCCAATAGTTGTTATTAACAAAACTGCTCTATAGAAGTGAATGTGAATTGATTCCAGGAATTCATGAGTTTTCACACACGCGAATTTTTTTACTTCAGTAGTGCCTTTGAATGTTTTCCATACGTAATATTTTTTATTTGTGTTTGTTTATGATTGATTTTGTTTCGGTTTGGAGTTAAATGTATCATATCATGAATGGGATGAGCTCATTGAAGCCTTCCTTGGTACAATTTAGTGCATCTATTAAAAATGTGATAACAATAATAAGGTGGCATGGCATTTCGTTTTATACGTAGTGTATGATGATGATTTTACCTGCAATAGGCCATGCAGCCCCTTGTTGGTCTAAATGGACAGTGTGAGATGCACAACAGCCTTGATTCGAATCTCTTTTACATGGCAGTTATTATGATACGAGTTATCAGGAAAGACGCGAACAACCTGCCATCTCCTTATAAGAAGAATTGATTTGCCTTATACCTTCGTCATCTTTTATCTTTACTGTGTTGGGTTTAGCTGGTTGGGAATTGTATAATTGCTCAAGATTTCTTCCTACCCCAGCTTACAGAAATGAAGATAAATATTAGTTTTCCATTCCTCTACTGGCTATTACATACACGAACTTATTTGCTCCTCATGTGAAGGGTTAAAGGATTAATCTTAAGAGAAATGCAATGCTCGATAAACTATTTCCTAGTAGTTCCAACTATGGGTCGCCTTCCACACACAGGCTTCCAAATAACCTATGTCACGACTCCAAATATCTTCCTGTTCTTCAACAACACTCATCGTATCATTCTTCTCCTGCCTCACACCCCGCCATGGCAGATTCCAAATCTCTTGTCCAACACTTTTCAACCAAAAGCAGCTTTAATCCACCTTTACTAATTTTTCAATCTTTACATATCACCTGAGACGTTTTCTTTTTTTAAATGGTAACTTATAAGCGACTAATCCATTATTCTGTCTCGCCATAGAGCTCCAAATTTTATTTTCTGTAAAATTTTAAAGGAAATAAATTTGAATCTTCATGTTTTCTTCTGCACTGAAGAATTTTCCTTGTAAATATTTATGAAATGGAAAGAAACGAATGATTGTTAGATAATTGGATGAAATAAGTTCTAGTGCGTTTTTATAAATTTAAAATGATACTCCACGTCAACGTCGACATTAAGCTTCCAAGTCAGTCAGTATATAATATCCAAATATATTTGAGCTTGGCCTAGGAGATCGTTTTCCACATGCACACAAGTAATGTCTGTGAACATAATGTAGTCTACAACAGTACGGCAACAGCATCGCTGTTATTATTCCTCAGCAGCTTGTTCTACAACACGTAAACGAGATTGGATATACAAACTGATGTTTCTTATATGCCTTGAAAAGTTTATTACTCGTATATAATAATAATACACACGTATAAGAATGTAGCAGGGAGATTGAGACAGAAAATTACAGAATTCAGTGTTTCCTAGATCTGGATGCGTTTTGGTTTACATGAAACACGTAATGATAATAATATTGTTATGTATTACAAGAATATAGTGCAGTAAGTGCAGGGCAATGATAGCGTGATGAGATCAGTAGAACTCATAATCAGTGCCACTACTACACTCTCATGTAGTAAAAGTAAAATTGGAGTAATAATGCAGAGCCCAGTGCAGACAGAGACAATCCCGATGAAGTAGAATCTTTTCTATCATCTCGTGTGAGAATCATAATGATGGGAACCGTCGTCGTCTTCGTCGTCGTCAACGAACACCAAGACGTACAGCTCTCTTTTTAAAGGCGCACACAGCCAATACTACAACACCACATGAATTCACAAAGATACATACATTACACATGCTTGTACTTACTTATGATTATTATTATATTATGAAAATATTATTGTAACCAGACATTGTTCACCAGACCACATTCTTACCCATCTCTGGCATTACCATCATTAAAACTCTGTTCAAATCACACTCTTGCAAGTTTCCAATTCAAATTCTTTCCAAGTTTGTAATAAAAATAGAAATTTTGTTTACAAATGAAAACATGTCATATTAAAACCAGAAAACGATTAAAATAGGAAAGTGCTAAAAAATTTATATCTAATCAAATGATTATTTTTCTAACATATTGATAAAGAATCTTAGTACGTGTCTATACTATCATACATCATGTACAGATTTGTAAACATACAATACCAGAGTTAATTAGATGATATTTGATCTGTAGCGTGATTATCGTTATCAAAATCTGTGTATACACAATGCAAAGAGCGATATACCGCTAGGAAAATCTACTTTCTATTTGCAGTGGTGAAAATGAGTTATATCGAGCATAAATCCAGGGTAAGAATATAAGTCTCAACTACTTGTATTTCTATTCTGCTATGAATGTAGGAGAAATCGGTTAGAAAATATGTATAATTTATTTACTGGAAACTTGAGTCGCATTTATTAAGGTGTACTAAAGCTATAGATATAAAAATAAAACTATAAAGAAGACAAAATATTTTATTATATACCCAAAACGATACATGATATTATTTGTATTATATTATTGTAGTGTGTGTATGTACAGTGACACGTTGCCCATATGTGTAATATGATTATTAGACTGTGGGATTGATTATACTGGCAGACTTGTCTACATGACCATTCCGACTGACTATGCCATCACTTACATTACACAGCGTAAGAGTAATTCAGAGTTAGGTATGGTAAGGACGCGGAATTTTAATAAGAAGCATGACATGAAGAAAAACATGACGAGAAGAAGAACACGATGAAGCAGCAAAAGGAGCAAGGTCTGTATTTAGTAAATAGGCAGTTCCTGGACAGCTTTACAGTCCACAGCCCCCAAATGCATGGGATGATTATTATGGTCTAACTATCCTCCATTATATCTCTCCGGCTTGGTTACCTTCTTCAGAGGAGCACAATGACAAAAATTGCAGTCCCAAATCAATTAAACATTTTATGCGTGGTTCTATCGTATTATTACTACATAACCATTATCCAATACAAAGTCTCATGCAATATTCCTCGTTCTCTCTCTCTCCCCCAGATCTTCCTCGTGTGTCGTGTATGCAACAGCCCTGTGGTGTAATCTGCATTGGGTTGTGTTGCAGTATCAGAATTGCCTGTGTGTGTGTACTGTGCCGTATATAGAAGTTTCAGGACAACTACTGCAAATATCAAAATTGCTTGAACCGGTCTACATTAAACACCCACAAATAAATGAGACAAATCAATTTTCAGGGTATTCGCTTGTGGTAATGTACAATGTTGTAATAATAACTCAGAATTAGCTCCATTAACTGCCATCCAAACAGGGCATTTGGAACTTTTAAGGTACACATAAGTACATCCATAAAAAGAATTTCCTTTTCCACTGCCAATTCTCAATACTTTTCTCCCTGCGTCCTACTACTACTCCTCTTAAACTTATTTGCCTTCAGTCGCCAACTATTTATATAGTGGAAGGCAATAAAAAACAGGGCTAATAGCCAAAACGCTATAGAAATTATATAGGTGTTTTAAATTGCCCACCTATGTAATGGCATGATTATCACTTTGATGTCCGTCTTTATCTACTACGAGATTGTTTAACTTCTCTGATGCTCATCAAGTCAGAAAAATTCTTTGTCCTTGTCGACAAAATTTTTAAAAGAATATTTTTCGCATTGCTAAAAAGTTTCAGAAAGAACAAGCCAATTTACACAATGTGACCAATAGAACGAGTAATAAAATAAACCATTCGTAACGGTTGAAAGAAGTGACGAAGGGAAAAGGGACACTGTATTGTGAACCATGACGATGTAACACTTACAATGACATTAAAATGTCCAATGTGACACTGTCTTTTAGTAGCAGTACAACTCGGCCGACTAAATGTATTAAAAACAGCAATTGCCATTTTTTGTAATATTTAAACATTGGCGGACTTCAAATTCAAAAGCTGACAGATTTCACTTTCAAACATCAATGGAAGTCTCATAGCCGGACATATAATTTCTGATTTCTTCCCGGTAACATGCATACCGGCTAGGTAAACCTACCCCCCGGTATCCAGGATACCTGGGCAGAAGGCTTCCTTCCCGGTATCGAGGTTACCGAAGAAATTCTATGCCGTAATAGACTGATAGCAGTAATTAGAATGCAATGTTTTATACGTAGCTGTATTAACCCTGTAGTCACTATATTAGGTCAAAGGTCATGAAGGAGTTGACCGATTGACCCCATTTTCGAACTTAACCTTACATAGGTCCTCACTAGTACTTGCACCAAATTTGATCAAAATATCTCAAACCGTTCTTGAGTTAGCATGGTGAAGGACGGACGGACAGCTTTGGTCTTTACATAAAGTGACTTGGTCACTTAATAATAATGAGAGCAAACATAGAGCATTGAGATGATAAGGAAAATGTGTATGTTGCAGATTGAAGGATGAAAAACGGCGAATCGTAAGAAAAGGAAAATAGGCGAGGAGAGGATAAGTTGCCTTCTAAGAAGTAAAAGACGACGGGCATTTTGGCTGTTAAATCTGAACAGTTGACTGTGCATTGTGATGGGAGTGCATGTTGGGAATCTGTAGTCAATAGTCATCATCATGATAATGTTTATATGCATGCACACATGCGATTAAGTAAACGTGATTCGATTGTAAGATACCGATAGAGCCAGGCTGTCACGTCAGCTTAGTTTAAAGTGGAGAGACGATCATGTCTCAAGATGAAGATATCGAGTCTTCCCAAGTAGAAACGACAACAGATTTTGAATATTATAATAATCTTTCCCACAGAGTCGGTCCCACTTTCAAAACAGACTACCGCAGTCAACTGCTTGTTCTTTTCGTGTCAACCATTAGTACTTCTTTGCTTATCAATTACTATAATGTTCTCTCATCTTCTCTGCTTTCGCTGCATGAAACGAGCAAATTGAATCTTTTTGCATTGTACACAAATTAAATGAATTTCTAACGGAGTGTAGTTGTTCTACAGGTTACGCTTACATCTTCCACACTCAAACACCTCAAAGTCTACGCATTTTACAAAATAAATACTTATGCTTCCCTTTTATCAAGTAGTATATGGTCAACTGCATTTGTCTGTGTAATATACCTTACTTAATCAATTTTAATTATGAATGGAAATTTATTAGACTTTATACATCGGAGAAATTGTAACGAATTTTTATGAAACGCGCGAGGTTGTTTTTGTTAAATTTTTAGTTGTTTGACAAAATCTGTCTCATAATATTATTACGTTTTTAATATTAATAGTAATTACAGGAAAATTTCTTAAGCCATATGTCATTTAATTAAATGAACCAGGATCTTGGGAACTGTGAAGCAGTTTCATTTGCGTTGATAATACGAGATGAATTGCGCAATGTAGGGTAGAGAATAATTTTTATATGAAATTCGAAAAAATCGGAGGGGATAGAATGGAAAGTGCAATACAACAACATGTTCCAGCGAGGAAACAAATTAGTTATTAATAATGTTATGCATGAAATTTTTTAAATCCTGATTGAATATTAAAAAGGTCGGTTCTTTGTAAGTCCGTTGTGATTACTCCATACTTGATATAAAATATTGGAAGATACACGCAATAACTGATGGTGAGGTGAAGTGATGTAAGAATATTCGCGGTAGGGTGAATAATGATAATTATTAATGTCAATTATAACGCTACATAGACAGATGTTAACTGCGATCATTCAAAACTTACGCAATGTACTTTAAGTACAAGTTTTATTATTTATTTGACGCTACAGAAGCAAATGGAGAACACGATGGAGGTGAAAAGTGGAAAAGTCGTTTGTAGTTAGTTGTATGTAGTTAAGGACGAGCTTTTTCAGGAGCACGACGTATAGGGCAAGTCTGGCTTAATCCTCACACTTACTTCTAACAGTACTAAATATAAAGTGGTTTTTCCTCCATTCTACTCAATTGAGTATTTCAGTTGTTTTCACAATTCGATTGTGATCTTAAATTCAATTGTTCAAGAAAGGTGCTGAAACAAAAGCCAAATGCTTCAATAGCTGAGTGTCTATTGAAAATAAAAACACAAAATAGAAGGAACGTCTTTTGTTCTCTCTTCGCAAGGTGCAACATCTAAACCTGTAAGTCATCATCCCATACTATTTTATATATCCAATAACATAGTTAGTCCAAGTTCAAGTCAATTCCGCTTAAGTTTATAATTAAGACTCTATGCTACAATATAAGTCTCTGAACAGATAAATAACAGCTATAAGCTATATACAATAAGTTTAATGTATAATTGATAATATTCTTTATGTGAATTGGAAACAATTATAATTATATATGCTTGCCTTGTTGTGTGAGACTATTGAATATCGTATTATTATACACTACTACGAATAATTGTGATGAACCCTGGTGAAACATCGCAGATTATAATTAAACTAAGGTACTGAATAAATTAGGGAAAATTGTAAATAATATGACAGTGGGGGAACTGAATATGGCTAAAAATTGTATTATATTATTGACAAAGGGCACTAGTCATTAAGTTTAGGTATTTATGTAATTATTTGTGGAATAACTACTTTCTAGAAATTTTGCCACATAATTTTAAATTGTACGGCAAAACGAAAAAACACAATTCGGGCGTATGTGTTTGATGATAAAAGATGTTTTCTGGTAAAAAAATGCCTCTACTTCTTGTGTTGCAGAAAACAAAGGGAGTCATCGGCTGTACTAATATAATTGATATAAAAATAATATTATGTGAAGATATGGCGGAATAATAATTTCGTCTCATCTATAAATACATACAGGTGTAAAGAGAAATACAATTGGTATACTTATCTTGCCTATATCAAATTAGTTTGCAATCTTTTTATTCTAGAGAATAATTGATAGCTGTATGCCTTCGGAATAGATTCATTGCAGTAGGCCTATTGAGACAGCTGCAAGTCAAAAACAATTTGCTCGTAAATTGTTAATTCGACACAAAAAACAAGTCAAACTACAATAATGGATACAAGGTATTACATGTCTACATCGACAAACCATAATTTATAATTTGCATTCTTTTGTTTACTTGATGAACGCTGAAATGTGTGAAATATATGGAAATTTCATTTCCTGTACAGGCTCCTAAATTCAAGAACTGCGTCAATTATCTAAATAAATGCCTACTTAAAAAAATAATGAGCACAGTAATAATAAGCAAAGGTGTCCTTTATTGCTTTTCACTGCAAAATTGCATGAGGCTCATCGATTGGAAACAAATGTGTGTCTATAAAATATTATACTCTCCAATATTCCCATATTATACACATTAAACAGCTAACGTTTTTACAGATAAACACAATTAATGCAAAAACAATAACAAATTATTGGAAAGCAAGATGAGTTCAATTGATTTTAATATTCCTAAAGATTATCTTCTGATTCTCATCGTATGCAGATTTTCTTAACACTCCTCTAGTATGTGCGTGGAAAAACTTTGCATAATTTTTCCCTGTTATAGTTTACACGTACAATTAAATGAAAAGTCTATACAGCTTTTAAAACTACATGCACAGAGAAACTGTCGAATCCGAGTGTGATTCTCACTCTGACTCATCCTCATGCGTTGTATATGGAATTAAAAAATATTTTTGACTTAATCCACTGCTATGAATTTCTGGTGTGTATTAGAAGATAGAAAATGGCTATTATTATTATAGGATGAATGAAAATGAGTTGAGGCTGAAAAGTTTGGAGTGTACTTGTGTTCTGACTGTGGAAGTAACACGTAGTTGGTTTGATTACATTCGAGCCTTAGGGATTTGTGTAAAATAGGTGGTGATAAAGTGTGAGACGGTTGTTGGGTCGGTTCTTTGTCCGATTAAAGTGTAACATGAACTCGTATGTGGAGACAATGAGCATGTGTTGGTGTGGATAGGTCATCCGTGCAGTTGGGCTCATGGATCTTGACTCGACCATAATATCTCTGGCCTTTGTACACAACAAAATTAGATTTCCACTGCCATTAGTCCTGTAGAGTCCGTTGCAGAACAAGAGTGGTGTGGTGTGAGTGTACATGTCAGAGGAGTCTGTCCAATGCAATTTACAGGAGATATTACAAGAGTACAAGCAGATGAAAGAAAGAAGCTGTAGCCGCAGCAGCCGCGGTTATGAGTTGGGTTTGCATAACCACGAATGCATTGTCGCGTCCTATCAAAAATTAGTAATCATTATTCTTAAGTTGCCATGTAGTACATCTGCCTGCAAATCCTTAATCTAACAAAGGCAAGGCAAGGTGCTACTTATTTATAAAGAATGATGTATTGTCATGATGTCTCAAGTTTTAAATGGGCTGGCTGAGAAAACAAAGTACACAGAGAGAACATAGTTGGGCAGGTATAGAGAATAAATAAATATAACAATAGGACTGACTGCCTATGCCGCCTGCCTAACCAAACTGCCCGTGTACTGTCATTTATCTCCATCCATTCAAAAGTGTAAACTATAAATGCTAAACGGATACAAACTACGTGTAAGTGGATGATAAGAAAAACAATGGAAAACAAAGAGCCTACGTTAAAATACGTTTTGTTCCGTCCATCTCTCTCTGAATCCACAGCACCAGAAACTACCATGAGAAAAAAGAAAGCTTTTTATGGCAGAAAACTGTCCAGCCGTGTACAAAGTACCAAATAAAAGCCAAAGCAGTCAACAAGTTTTTTCTTCTGCCTACAATTGCTTATTGTTTTGGCTTTTGGGTACTATCGACCAACACAACACAACGTGCAGTCTCCACCACCACCACTCTACGTCAACCCAACTTTATAATGGCACAGTAATAATCTTCAGTTACCAAACGTTTATTCTCGCAAATGAATTGCTTCATCTCTTCTTCCTCTCTTTGACTCTTTTCCTCAACTTCTTCACTTCATCTCCACAAAGCGTTGCACTTCTTGCTTTTTTCTAAGTCCACTCCTACAGACACCCGCACCCACCACAACCAATCTGCACCAGTCCAACAGTCTCTCAAGCAGTTTCTCAACAAACAAACTCAAATACATGTACCTGTTGGCCAAATCCTAGGTTTTCTTTATTCTAGTACATTTACAGTATTTAAGTATAACATGGCCCTCTAAAGAGCCATACTACATATATAGTACAGATAGTACCTATATTAGTATACACATTATGGTGTGCAATCCTCTAGTCAAGACAAACAATGCGTTACTTACAAGGCAGACAATTAAATTTCAGTCTCGAGTAATTCAAGTGAAGCTGTTCTAAAAGGAAAGGAAATCAAAATTCTATGGTCTAACTCTATTCAAATTAAATTGCTTTTTTATATCAACAACCACTGAAATTCAACTGTCCTCTCTTCCATTGTAGTTCACTATTTATTTATAGCTCTCACAGGTAGGGTGTCGGTGTCTCCTGCTTTTCATGGGGTGAGACAATGGGTCACCGCACAACTCCTATCCAAATTAATTCAGTCCCATTCAAGTCTAATTCTTCACTAAATTCTTCTTCCAATCAAACATTTACTTCATTTATTCATTTTTAAGCAACATGCATTTAAAATAAATTCTTGTAGCAATATAAGAAAACTTGTACTATTCATATTTGTAGATGTAGTAAGTACTAAAAGGTAAATAAGTATCTAAAATCCAGAAAGTATTAAAATTGCTTTAAACTCTGTATGAATACAGATGCTAAATGTACACTATGAGTTAAGCAATTAATGTTGTAGTTCAATGACGTTTACTGATAGCACTTGGGGGATTTTCTAAGTCTTGATGTTTTAAAAGCTACTTTGATAATATTACATGAGACGAATATTTCATAAAATATTCCTCTTGTGGAATAGTATAAGACAGTTTCACAAATATTAGATTAAGTGAAATTGCGTTTGAATAAAAACAACGTTATCAATATGGATGTTGTTGGATGAATAGTTTTATTATTATAAATTAGTCTCCGTTTATTTTGCAATTAATTATTTTGCAGTTTCCATTGAAGAGTAAGGAATGAGGATTTGAAGAATGAAGGAGTGGCTGGTTATTTTGTTGAATATAAGAAAGATGTGTATAGTAGGAAGCCAAAAGGCTAAGTAATTGTGATGAGGCTTATAGTAGGAGTGAGATTTGATGAAAAGAAAGGCTGTTGTTGATTGTGTGTGGTAAGATAAGCATCTGCACATCCATTCTGAGTATTTGAAAGAAGTCTATTTTAAGCAAAGCGTAGAAAAATGTGTGTTCTGCTTGGCTATTCTATTTACAAATACATGAAACGACGATTGAGACGACTTGAACAAAAGAGTGGCCACGTCGGACTAAACATCTTCAGGAAGGATGAGCTCCTGGGTCAGTCTGAAGACAACTGATGAAGTTTAATGTGTAAATGTGAAGTTGCTGTGGTGTGAGCCACTCTTCTGGTGGCATCCTCCTCATCTCCAACTTTATAACGGCCAAAAAGTGATGAATGGGAGCAATGCTCTTCAGAATTACTTATTGTATGAATTTCCAACCTTTCTGGCATTCTTTAAAATGCCAAGCTTATTTTCTTCCTCCTTTTCACTCCCGTCTTTTGCTATATATTCCTCCTTGTAATCATTTCTTTTGTTTCGTCCCAATTTCTGCATTTTCCTTCAAGTACTTATACATGTCCACACAACTCACACAAGCGTCTCTCTTCATCTCTGCGTACTTAAATACGATGTTGATGTATACTTTACACATTCATTATGCTTTTATGCACGCCTCTACTATACTTGTAAATTACGTTGCTATTATTATGATGTCACTAGTTTATGCCTCATTATTTATTAGGTAGTCATATTGTCCGTGTTGTGTTATTATTACTATTATCTGTTTTGTCTGTTCGACTCGGTTCAAGTATAAATCGACGTGGTTTCAACTGGTCGTCTCAAAAAGCTGTTCTTATTATCAAATAGGATGTGGTAGGTAGGCAGGCTGCTTCAAGTAACGTTCCTGTGGGCAGCTTAGCCTTACAGCTTACAAAATATTCTCAGGTAAAACCTATAATGACAATAATAATGCCATCATCCATTACACAACATCCCAATAATTCTCTTATAGTATTATTATTATGTAGATTAGATATATCCTATGGCAAAGATCATTTGTGTAATATATGCCTACATATGGCCTGTGTGCGAAAAATATGATATGCGTCTCAAGTCTCAACGAACGGAGGTATATTGTAAAGCCTTGTGTTTATTATACAGAAAGGCAGGTAGGGATAGTACAGAAGGAGTTGTGTGTGTGGAGTTGAAAAGTGGATGTGGTGGATTGGAGTGAAGAGGTGACACAAAGTCATTTGGTTTTGCAATGACTAAACTACATTCACTGTTCTCATCATCCTGTCTGGCTGACTGATGCTGTAAGAGTAATCTTCCATTCTGATCGGATTTTTATTATAAATAGCAAAGGTTGCTTGGTTTGCTTATACAAGGCATTAGATAGAATAGAGGCAGTGTTTGGACGGATGAGGGATGTGTAACAGTGAACATTATTGACAGTTCGTGATCCGGTGGCTGAATCATTTCAACTTGCGGCGTGGGGTGATACTCTGCCATGATATTGTGATCGTCATGATAATAATACTCCTGCATGGGATTACTTTTCGGCTGCAGAAAAATCTTCGGCACATACGCCGCATGTTTTATGTTCATCATCATCGTGGCATAGGGAGACTCAGTATATTTAACGTGTCTTGTTTCCTCCCGTACACTTTAAGCCACTTCTTCTGCTCCTCGCTTTAGAGTTTTCTGGAGTTTGACAACACACAAGGCTTGCTGTGACTCATTTACCAAAAGATATGGTGAAGAACAGAGAACACGTATGACACTATGTACAATGTAAACTAAATGTGTATATACTTAGGTATTAGACATATCGGGATTAAAGATGATTTTATTTTATTCACATCCTTCTTATCTTCTCTATCCTGTCCTAGTAGGTATATTGCACCGTTTGCCATACATTTGCTTAGGTAAAGAGCAATTCCCTATATTATTATCGCTCCACATCTTAAACTACCTTTCGACATGAGTCCATTACCGAAGTACGTGAAATTTCATTGCAACACTCTTGATAAGTAGTATAACCAATTTGTCAATGATGCTCAATATCGTAGTGAAAGATATAGTGAGACTTTATGGATTGTCTAGTTGATATGCCAAACATGTAATGGCAACAACCAGGTTAGGCAGCGTGTTTGCACTCTTGTTAAAAATTCGTATTAGGTTCATGTCTCAATTTAGAGTGTAATTCACATAGCTTTCGAGTATTTTCGTGCTTCATGCAAAGTTGGTGATCATTTATTATTGACGCGGGCTTCACGTTATTTTACTGTAAGGTATCATTTAATACTGCCCGATCTTAATAGTATGTTGTTGGAGGCACCTATGAAATTTTTGCAGATGTATTTGTATTTGCAAATCTTTAAAAACTCATATGCTAGTTATAACAGAATCTTTTATTAGAATTAATGCAGGCCAGCAATACTTATGTTTCAATGAAAACTGTTAGTAAAATTGCAATTTCAGGTGTTGCATGCTGTATGAGCGTATATAGACATGCGGTACTTCCCTTTATTTGTCGAATAAATTGTTTGGAGTTTTGGAATCATGTTTTCAGAATTACTACTTTACGTCTTTTCGTACCAAGTTAAAATATTAAAAAACTCATCAATCAAAGAAAATTATTCAATTGTGTTGTTAGTTTTTACCCAGAGATCAAAGTATTGTCAACCTGTAAATGTAAAATGTAATAAAATGTAATGAGGAAAATAAATGGGAGTATACACATGCATGTTGTATAAATGAAACATATCCGTTGTTAAGTTACGAGGTCAAAGTCACTTTATGTAAAGACCGAAGCTGTCCGTCCGTCTGTCCGTCCTTCACCACGATAACTCAAGAACAGTTTGAGATATTTTAATCAAATTTGATGCAAGTACTAGTGAGGACCTATGTAAGGTTAAGTTCGAAGATGGGGTCAATCGGTTAACTTCTTCATGACCTTTGACCTAGTATAGTGACTACTGTGTTAATACAGTTACATATAAAACATTACATTATAATTACTGCTATGAGACTTCCATTGATGTTTGAATTTGAAATCTGCCAGCTTTTGAATATGAAGTCCGCTAATGTTTAAATATTACAAGAAATGACAATTGCTGTTTTTAATACATGTAGTCGATAGAGTTGTACTGCTACTAACAGTGTGACATTTGACATTTTGATGTCATTGTAAGTGTTACATTGTCATGGTTCACAATACAGTATCCCTGTTCCTTTCGTCACTTCTTTCAACCGTTACGAATGGTTTATTAGTAATTAAATTATGAACTGGTTGTAGTAATAGGTAGGTATTAGGTAAGAGTCTTTGAATTGACTGCTCGTTCCTTATGGAGTTTTGATTCTGTAGATAATCTGGGAACATCACAAATAAATACGAAATACAAGAAATCCAAAAAAGTACATACAGAAGAGAATAAAATGAATTGTTGTTGAAAAAAGTTTTGTTGTAAGCGATTTAAAAGTGTGAGTGGAGTATTACATAGAAAAGAGTGTAAACTTTCACATTTGGGATGTACGCAACGTTAACTTTGACGCCCTTCTACATTTTCATCCATCCATATGAAGAGAGGCAGTGTTCTTCATGTACAAATAGCGATTAATTGTTTTTCGTTGCATGCCTCGCTAACAATTCCCAATAAGAAATCTTCATACAGGTATTCTGTACATACTGCACAGAATACACACGCCTAAGTATTTACTTAACATTGCCGAATAGTATAGATGAATTTATTTAATTATAGGTAGGTACTTATGGCTTTCTAATCACCTTTGATCGCAATTAGAACAATTAGTAATCAGTACGAGTAATTAGCATTAGTATTTTATTGAATACAATCACATTGATCCAACAAAAAAGTTACAAACATAAATATATTTTGTATTGTTTGTACATATCAAATCTCATCTTTCTCTCTTTATCATCTCAAGGGTTGGTTTTTCACTTTTCACTCGCTCATGAGAAATAAACCGTTGTTCCTTGAGTCCACGTTCTGCATGACTGTAAAAACTTTACGTAGTTCAATTTTAAGGTAGATAGTAGATAGTAGATAGACATAGCCAAGATCGACCAACACCAAATAATTTTCTACTCTTTAAAAAACTTTAAAAAATTATTTTTAAAATATTTCAAAATGATCTGCAACTGAAAGTCCAGTTGAAAATGCATTATGTTATCATTTTAACTAATTTTAAAAGGCATATTTGAAAAAAGAATGCAAAAAATGCAAGTGCACACAAATGAACAGATATCACAATTTAAAAACTGTCTAAACGTTTCAAAGAGCAATATATTCACCACTTTTAATTTTTAAATTAAATTCAGGATTAAATTAAATTGCCTTTCATTGCTCTTCTTTGGTGGTAAAAATAAATTCACCACTGACATAAAATGTTCTGCCCACATTTGCTGTTGTTATCAAAAATAATTATAAAATAGCAGTTAAGATCGTAAAGCACGGAAATGATGGGTAAAAGTAAGCTTAATGCTTTGTTTGAGTAGTCCATGGTTGTACTCTCCACTTCTGGTTGAATTCTAGTCTTAACTAATGAAGCACCTTTTCTGCTAAATACCCATTCTTAGAATTTGAGAATAGGTATATTGTAATGAAAATTTCGAGACAATGAATGAGAATTAACGTTTTTTATATTTCCTTTAACAAATTTCATCTATTTAAATTCATTTAGCATCAAAACACAAATATCTAGAGTCACATGACATTTCAATCTTCATATTATACTCGATTAAATCTTTCTGTAATTGGCTTCGCCATTGTAGACCTACTGTAAATATTTAGATTTTGATTAAATCATCATGATTACCGATCATCATGCATTCAATCCTACTGGATTTGAATTATGCATCAAAACTATCTTAAAAATCATACACTTTGCTTCAAAATAAACTATCCCTTCAAATTACAAGGTTTTAAGCCAATGAGTCATACATATCATCCAGAACAGGTCATAAGAATCGCCCCAAACGAATCATAAAACTCCATTCTTAATAGAATAAAAATGCCAGAAAGTGTAAGTGCGACCAAATGAAAGAACGCATATAGTTAATTTAATTACGGAAGGATAAATGCAATTAAGCCTGGACAAAACTAAGTGACAGGCCACAGATGATGGAAAAGACTGAGAAGAAGCTAAAATTGGGGCAGAAATATGTGAGATGAGTGGAAAGAAGGACGGAATGGGAATTATGAAGAGACTGTTTGATTGTTGACGTGGAACGTGTGTAAATCCTTTCGGGTGGTTAGCCAACAGACGTTTGATTAGTTCTGTTGGAGTTGGAGAGAGGAGACTGTCGGTGTTGTTGTTGGAGGTTGTGAGACTAGCAAAGTGAAATAAAAGGCAGTGGCCTGCGGAGAGAAAGAAGGCGTAACGGCTCGACCCGCACTTAAGGTAAGCACACCCTTTTATAAAACTGAACGTATAACCGAATATTTTTGTGGCAAGTCTAGCCAATGCAGGAGCCAAAGTGGGCAGGGCTATGCAAACAGTTGCACACATAAGTTACCCACAGATTAACAAAGCTATTTGCACACACCCGACGACGACGACCAGATCAAAAGACAGGTTCATGTTCATCGTTCATGAGAAGATGAGATGAGCTGTGAGAGTCTCTGCCGACGCTGCCACCACAGCCACTGCCACACAAAACACACAGTCCTCACCTTCTTCTGCTTCTTCTGCGCTCTCCACTTCCTCCTCACCTCTTCCAACAACTTCCAAACCACTCAACCGTCCTCTCCCTCCAATTCCTATAGCATCTCCTATGTACACGGCTTATCACTAAATTCTATTACACCATAATTACATAATTCCTGCTCAATTACACACAAACACCAACCACAATTAATTCACAATTTCCACAAGTCACCGCAGAGCCTAACATTTCGCTATCTCCCTTCAAACATTATCCAAACCTCTTCCTTCATGTAAAGATACGATAAGTTACAATTCTACATGCCGCAGCATCAGTGTAACTTAATAGCAGTGGCAATAGACCAGAGCGAGAAAAACACACCAAACGTAAAAGTTCTCTAAAGCAGTGCAGAGCTACAACATACGCTAAAAAATCGTCTCAAGCTTCTCCTTTACAGTCTAGAGTCTATGATACATACACACATATATTTTATACCTCATACTATACACATGCTTCCTATTAGCAATTATTTAATGAGAATGTATGTATGTACTTACTGTATATATACTACTACTACTGTGGTCTCTGCGTGTCTTCACACTATGCAACGCTATAATAAACCATTCAAAGCTGTAATAAAGTAGCGCAAGAATATAATAGTATTAACTCAGTCACCAAAGGGTTGTCAAATAAGTTAGCAGAAGAATAACTATTCCTACTATATATTATATTTAAAAACATCATTTCTCAAAGTAATTAAAAATTAACGGTCGTCTTAAAATTTCAAATTTGGCGGTTTTCACTTCCAAACAAAAATAAAATTCACTTAGCAGTATTTCAAATGCAGTGTATTGCTGAGGCTGTGTTAACACAGTAGCTATTCTGAAATGTCAACGTTGATGAAGGAGTTAACCGATTGACTCCATTTTTTAATGGGACCTCTCTTGTGATCACGTATGAGACGTTTGAACGAATTGTATTCATCCGTTCGTGAGTTATAGCGGTCACGGACGGACAGACGTGGACACCATTCTTATAAGGTAGCTTGCGCTACTTAATAATGAATACATAACAATAAAAGTCAGGCTTGTTATAGTATAAGCCAGAGAAAATGCACATTGCATAAACAATCGAGCATAATAAAATATACGGAAGGAAGAGAATTATATATAATTCTCATAGAATAGTACAGTAGTTAAAATAAATATAATCTCAATTGCAACCTGCTGCACAACCCTTTCGCACTATATTTCCTTCATAACTCCGTGTATAACTAGCACATATAAAACGTAAAATTTTAGACACAAATTATTCGCAGTTGTTAAGCTTTGCTTTTACCTTTACAGTGTAATTGTAATGAGCAAGGCAAAAAGGACCAAGCACATTCTCAGTTGCATTTGTACAATGTAGCTTAGAGATTTGCGTAAAAGTTGAGAGTGATATAAGCCTACGCAGTGCAGTAGTGACTGAGTTAAGCTAAAAAGGTAAGAAGGAATAATGGACACAGCCACATGGACACACACAGGTATAAGGCAGGCAAAAGGGTGAGGTGTATAATAAGGTAGGGTATAAACCTCTGTATATAAACCCACCTTTGCCTGACTTCTGTCTTCTCTCCTGTATAAAATGTCTTTCTCTATTGTACTAGTAATAATATTGTCCAATGTGTAAATGTACAGTACTCGTTAGTATTCTCGCGTAATGTTATATAAGAAATTGAACACGGAGAAGGACACACGAACTGCGCACAGACGACGACAACGAGAGAATTTCCAGAATGGACTGAAACTGCATTTAGTTTACATTGTTGCTTTGTAGTAGACATAGCATGGTAGTCGTATCTGTGTGTAGGTATTATTAGTGTGGCCGTGTATTGTAAATTGAGATGGGATGATGCGTAAACTCAACCGACGGCTTTGTATAGTGTTTTTGTGCATAGGGCAAGCAAAAGTGGTAAGTGTGTATGTGTATTTGAATTTGTATCTGTGTATTGTTGTATGAGAGGAGTAGTAGTGGTAGTAGCAACTAGGCAAAGCAAGCAGGAGCTCACACAATGATTTCCCGATGTATGTATGAGTTAGCTTTAGATTTTTAGCTTGAACTTGTATATAAATGTTGTGTGTGTAATATAATATGTGTGTACTACACAGAGAAGTGTGTACAGAGAGCGCAGAGTGTGTATGTGTTAAAGGTGATGGTTGTGGCTGTGCAATTGGTTCTGCGTGTTATACTAAATGCATTGAGAGAGCACACAGGACGACGAAGTGCAGGTAAGATAGGCAGGGAAGATATGTGTCTGGGCAATGTGAGGTAATGTGGAGAGATAGCTTTTTGTTATAGGAGTTGTTGGTGAGTGTGTAAGTTAAGTTGAGAATTGAAGGAAAGGAGTGCAGGTAGGAGAGTTGTGTATTGAGAAGAGGCATCAGAATGATCATCATGAGCTTCTCCGTCTCTCTGGCTGCTACTCCACACAGCTCCGTCAGATACAATCACTTATAATTATAATACAGCAATGAAGTGCAGGTAGGCAAGGCTTGCTAAGTTCTTATCCTCTTTTCTCACCTCACTCAATCACACTTTGGCAAGTAAACGATGAGCAACTTACAAAGTTTACTCTCTCACAAAAGCTCTGCTCGTCTATACGCCTAAAATACTTCCCAGTGTCTCTCCGGCTTCCCCAACGTCTCACATTTCATACAAGTCACCCTGGCTATCACTCAATTACCCATTACCATTATGGCTCTGTATGGTTTTTGTTTCCTGGTGCTACCATTGTCAACGCATCTACCATTTCACATTTAGAAAGCCAGAAACTCCTTTTCTCGGCAGTAAACCTTCAGAATTTGTGTTTTGTGTGCGACATTAACTAAGGTGGGGAGGAATTGTGAGTGTGTAATAATAAAAGAGGAATTAGCACAGAAGTGGTTTTAAAGACAGTGTGAATCGAATTAAGGTTTGGGAAAGACACCTAAAATTAAGACCTACGTCACCCGAAAAACCGGCAAAGTGAATCTGGTAGGAAGTGGTAACTATCTGTGAGTTAATCGTACTGTAGGTTTGATTACCATTTTTAACACTATTATTGTAGTGGGACATGTTCGTAATTTTATAAGTACAGCACTTGCTAGTACAGTGTCAAAAAACTTGACAGAACGCACACGTTGAGGATTCTACCCACGCAAATCATCACAGAGAGGAAGGACGAAGGAATGCACAATTATAATCTGTGGTAGGTAAAGTATTCTAGTGCAAAGAATAAAAGGAGCATGTGTCTGTGCGTGTTTTGATCAAACACAGATAGTTACTGTAACAAAAGCAAAATTGAGATGCCCACTTTGCAGAAAACTCACACTAATCAACATTTACCAATTCTTACACTGCTTTTTTAGTGTGTTTGCTCCGATTTTTCTCTTGACATCCCTTCTGCTCCTATGAACAAAATATTTTACAATTGGAAATGAAATTGATAAACTGTTTTTGAAGAAATTGTCGCTGTTTCTCATATTATCAACCTACACCACTTCTCATGCTGATGGTTGTGGAAAGTAATTCAAGCCCCAGCAGGCTACAAGTCAGGCATAGCAAAAAAAATTGGGATATGGATTTTCCGACACAACTTACAAATAGTGCTACAATTCCTACATCAGCAGGTAATTACATCTTGGTTCTTTTACTCCCATCAAAACTTAAATGCCATTTACACAGAAATAAATTCCTATGTCAACTTCACAAAATTGTCAGTTTAATCGTCCAGGTACCTAATGCCAGTACACTTTAACCTAAAAAATCAAACATGTGTGCTTATGTCAATATTTAAGATAGGAATAATTAGAAAGATTTAAAAGCATTATTGCTATGAATTGACAATGGAAGATTGTTAGAAATTTAATTAGTCATGAAAAGGACAATGGTTGAATGAAATACCAAAGTACTGTTCTAATTTATGTTTAGTAGAAACACATTAAGCAGTAAAATGATAATTATCGATTGTGTCTGCGTACATTTTTATTACCTCAGTTACAATCGATAGGTTAGTGATAGGCCCACTGCAACTTTGAAACTATAAAGAAAGTTTCAAAATAGTTATACTTCCTAGTTAATTAAACTTCTGTAGATCTCTCTCCGTCTCCTTCAGCCTAAGCACATTTATTTTTTATGATCTACACTTATAATTTCATTGCATAGTTAAGTGCCTACTCACAGTGTTAGTGTTGTGTTAAGGCACATTTTTACATCCCAGATTTCATACCGATACCATTGTAGCCCTTAGCTTACGCAGGTGATTGATAAAACATGATCATCTCTGTGTCATGCAAAGAACATGGAGGAGACCTTGCTTAATTTAATGCGGGTAATAAAGTTTCTACCTTCATCATAATAATATCATTCTTGTTAGTGTAAGCTTATCCACTGCTGTATTTCGTTCTATCCTTATTCTTGTTATTCAGAAGGATTATTTATTATAATTGTGATAAATAAAATTGCAGATGCTACACGAATACAACAGCAATGCTTCGAATGACTCTTTCCCTTATAATGTGTTTGAATATATTATTTTTTGAATCTCATTTTAATACTACGAAGTAACTTACGTGAACAGTGACATTGTAAGTTGTAATATTCAGTTAGAATGAATAATTCACAGTAGAGGTGCTTAAAATAGTCATTTTTGTTAACCGTGTTCATATTTATGAGTATTGTACATACATTATATGTAGGTAGTAGGAATAGTAAAAAGCACACGCATGAATAATACACAAATTGATGGCTACTGTGTAATTCCGTCTGCCAATAATATTTTAAATACGAATTATTACCTTACAATAGATTGGGAATGACTACAGTCAACTACCCACAGCAGTTTTCGTCATACAAATACAAAGTAGTGCTACTAGACAGAATAATGGCTCATAAAGCCCCAATTCAAATGCGCGCATCATCTTCAGGTGTTAAATTCGTGTTGTCGATTCACATTCACGCTCACAATCTTTATCTCTGTACAAATCTGTGATTTGCACCCTGTGCCGTAGCAAAACTTTACACACTGGAGAATATTATCTTTCTGTATATGATTAGAATGGAGGTTGTACAACACTTGTAGTAGTGGCACTATAACTTTTATGAGTGAAGGCTTAAACATTGTCATTTGGAATTATAATTCGAGACGCAGCCTTCTATTTTCAATTTAAAAATAGCTACCTATATATGTCCACATAAAATCATCAGTTACAATTGCAAATCCAAAATTCATTGCATCAGCTGCCATTTCAAACGCAACATCAAAATCACCAAGCAGAACTTTTAAATTACAATTTACGAATGAGAAAAAAATCCAATCTGTGTTATTGGACATGGACTATCAACTATTAGTAAATATTAATTCAGCTATTCAATACTCAAATTACTAAAAATCGCACTGTGTCTATTGTTGTCTGTTAATATGAATCTTAAAACCATATTTTTAAATTTAACAAACCAAAATTACATTTGTTTCGCCTAGATTTAATTTAATTAGCAAATAGGAGCCTTATTTGTGGCTAGAAGCTGTAAATTGTAAATATTTGTTGTAAAAGTATTAGTGACTTCACAAAGGTTATCGTCAGTTCATCTGGATTGTATTATATTGAGACTAAATTAAATTTAACAAATGTTCAATCCACCACGTTCCATTACAAATTATAATTGTGAACTAGTTTCGATTATTAAAAAGTATGGTGCTTGAGTTGCCTGATGGCTTTGACGATTGCATTGTATTGAATATCGTTGCCACTAATATAATAACCTCCACCATCTCCAGTATAAAATTATCTTGGAATGAATGGAAAATGAATGGAGATTATTGTTAGCGCACATGTGGAGGGGCAATGTGAAATGTACTTAATTCTTCACCCTTTGCAACATTTGGTTGAATCCCATTTGTGAGCAAAGCAATAGTGTACTAAAGCATTGAAATATAAATTTGGAGGAATATTCTCTTCGTTTGCTACAACAAATGGATTAATAAATGTGCATTTTATGAATGACAAGGTTTACAACAGACGGATTTCAATTAAAGTGACGAAGGTACATGAACTTAACAGTCATTGCCTTATTAGGAGCAATAAAAAACCTAAAAATATTTTCCTGCCAACAATAATTCTCCTCGTACAGATAGAAACATCTCCAAGTAATTCCAAACGGGGCACATTGAGAATTATGCCGAACAACTGAAATATTCCTCAATCGACTAAAGCGAACCCTAAAAACACAAAATTTACATGCTAGAATGATTCTTCCAAATTTCTAAAAAATTATAAACAGACAGTAAATACCAAAAACAAGACGCATTTCAAAAGTGAGTGTACTAAAAGTATCTGCTTGTAGAAAATAATTTTTTGCTCTGGTGAGACATTCTTTTAGTATTTGCCTATCACCTATTGCGACATTTTTGAATCTGTTTTTATTTGTTCAACATTTGTGAGTCGTACTTATATCTTTTATTATAGTTTGTCGCAAATGGTTGATATTGTAACCAGAGACGTATTGCGCAGATTAGCATTTATAATTTAGAATAGTTTGTATGAGATTAACCAGTGTGGTACAGTACAGCTAAAAATAACAACAAACTGTTAGTACGACCATAGCAAAAAACGGCTGTTGCCATCATCTTGATGGGAGGACGGTGAACTTTAAAAGTCTAGCTTTATGTAAGCAAATACTCTCATAGTTCTTCAACGTTGTTCGCTAAACAGAATTGGTTTCTTCAGACATTAGCGTGCACGGACTAAAATATTCTCCACCACGGTGTGGTGTTGTCTAAACATGTACATGGATGTTATTGTAGGCCTTACATGTACATATAGGTATAGCACACGATGACGATGTTATTGGGGAGTGTTGGAAACGGAGAAAGACGGGAGAGTGTTTGTTGGAGCTAGAATTAAAGATTTGATGGATGATGATGGGAGAGAAGCCTATGATATTTTGTTCACGTGATTTAGGTCCTATGACTCCTCAACAACTGCGAGACGTGTACAGCCTCGCAGGCATCTCTGGCGGTGGTGGCGGAGTAAATGGACCTGTGGGAGGTGGCACAGGCAATGCAAGCGGACCGTGTATGAATTTCGGAAATCCGGCAGCTCACCTTGGAACAAACCGCAGTCTTTTAGATTTGTCACCTGTTGCACCAATGGCCCGCTATAACTTACGGCCGTATGATCTCGCTCAGCAAATGCTTCAACATCAAGGAACCGTCTCCAAATTACTTGGTAAGTAACTCCCACCTCCAAAAATCTCCTTCAAATCTTAAAAACCATTGCATTATCCATAAACCAACCGTGTTCAATTATCCATCATGTAATATCATCCCGTATTTCTAACCTAATCTAACAGATGTATCTACATCTGTACTCTAAATGCATATAAAGCTAAAATATCCTGCTGGAGCTTATTTTCTACTAAGGATTTGCTAAAAAATCCCATTTAGTTAACTTTTTGACAATTTTCAAACACACGATTCAATTTTGTCTTTCCATTTTGTGTTTTTAGTTTAAAAATCATAAATTTAAACCATAACTCCAAGGGGTAGTTATGGAAATTTGAGTTTATAACGTTGAGGTTAGTTAGTGGAATTACGAATGATGATTTTTTGTGAAATTACGTTGCAGGTAGAAGGATGGATAGGGTTTTATAGTGATAATGATTTGAGTTGTGTAGTTGTACGGAAGGAAAGAGGTGGACTACTTATCGTAAAAGTTTTGCAGTTTGGATGTCTAGTGTCTGGTGGAAGTTGTAGAAGAGGCACATGATTGACTCTGTACACTTCTTGATGCACACGAAAGAAGCTTTCATCTATTTCAGTGCAGTTAGTGAATGTAGATGCGAGTAGAACATATTTTCCCAATTTGAGAGTCGTGTCGATGTCGTGAGAGATAGACATTTATTACCCTCTTTTCTCTCTCTCTCTCTCTGACTCTGTATCTCCGTCGACCACAGTTGCGCCTTCTTCTTGCTCCACTCGTTCTATACTTATTATGTAATAATAATATTAGCCATCTAAAAGTAGTTTCAGTTCACTTCAGTTTTTACCGATGCAACGTGATGGCGACGAAGACGACGACGACGACGACGGCTTGTTTCTTTCATTCACCATTCATTGCCTTACCGATTTACTATTGACTGCATGCAGCAGTCACCACAGCCACCATTACCATTCCTCATCGGCTGTAGCTTTCGTGCATACTTTTAGATGACATCCCGATAACAAAATACTCCTTCGGCGAATTAACACATTTTCTTCAACATGAACACTAATTAGGCCTTCTAAACATAAATAACCAACTCTTTACCACATCCCGGACTCCCTCTCATACAAAAACAACAACAAAGTGGAAAATATACCCATAACAAATAAAATATACCTACAACATTTATTTACATCTCTATTACATGGAAATGTACAAGTGTGTGTTCTATAGCAATAACAAAACAATAATATTAAGCGAGGCGGCTTAACTCAATGCAGTACCTACATGTTGATTTAATTTTTCCTTTTTAAAAGTAACTCCTGCATTGGAAAAAAACAGTTTTTACATATTATAATCCAATAGAGATTATCCTGCATGGTAAATAATATTATGTAACATTAATAGAGAGTCAATGTCAGGTTTGTTTTAGATTTACCTACACAAGAAAGGAAATACATTTCCCAGAAGAAGTTAAGTTCTACTAAATTGTGGAGATTTGGAAATTGTGTTATTTGTTGACTGCGTTGGTGAGGATTGTATTTAAGAGACTGTGGTTAAGCAGAGGCAGATTGAGCGATTGACACAGAGACGATTTAAGTAGATAGCAGTGTCGCAATGCAATGCGTGGAGGGAGAAGTGCAGTGTTATCTTTTTAATGTGACACTGTAAAAAAGTGAACCTAACTGAACCGTGTTCAGTTCAGAGTTTAGTAGTGTGGCTTGAGAATTTGAGACAATTCGGGTTTCCTGTAACATTAGGACAGAACAATCCTGTTGTGTGTACGGCTATAGGTACCTGTTCAGCTCTGCTACTATTCTTTCGTTTTTTGAGTGTTGTTGAGACTTCGTCTGCTGCCACTACCACCAAGGAAAGCCACGGCTATTAAAACTATAGGAAGAAATGTAATATTAATGGATGTTGCATTGTCTGTTGAATTTGGTATTAGCTGGTAGTTAGGTTTCTATATTGACAGTGTGAAATGATTCCAGTTGTTCTACTGGTATCGCTTTAATTCAGCAGAGTATTGTACAAGTTATAGGGTGATGATGTTGATGAGGATGACGGTGATGACCCTTATAGTCTAGTAATTGTCTCTTGTTATCTACGCCGAATCGACTGGTTTGGCTTGACCCAACCCATAAGGGCACATAATGTTACAAAAGCAACTTCGAAAGGTGTTCACGTTGCCTCCTATGCCTTCTACACAGTTAAAATTACAAAGTGAGTCCGTGTACAGCGAATAGAACGAATAAGGACGAAGAAGTATCGAAATTGAGCCATCTCCATGTGAAGGTCTGACTCACTGTAAATATGTAAGTTACATGCGACTCTTCTTCTTCTCGGCATTTTCCTCAGAAGTGTAGCGTTTTTGTATTTTCGAATATTGCATTACGTGCTCCTAATATATGTAATGCATTTGGCTAATAGATGTTGAAGACCAGTTTATAGGAAATAACAATGATAGGTTTTGGTTTTCATTTATATCCAGTCAGTATCGTGTACAAACAAACCTAATGGCTTAATGTAAGTGGCTGTACGTGTAAGTAAATCCCGATTTGAAACCTAAACAAGGGTTAAGTGAAGACGTAAAAAACACGGAAATTATCTCATGTTCGATGTGTATTTCTCTCGTTCAGAAAGCGCCAGACGAGTCGTAATGGAGAACTTTCCGAGACGCTGACAGTTTCGGCTTCGCTAACAGCTCACTTAAAGACACTATTCTCAATCCTTCCACTCCAATATTCCTCAACAACTATAATATCTTCATCTCTCTATATGTATCTGGTTCAATCCTCTCTTTCTCTACATACACACAGCCATCACAACAACCACCACACCAGACCAGCTTTAAGCCACTACTACAAGTGTCAGAGTCATATATACAGCTCTATTATGGAAAACATAAGCAGGGTATAGACAGCTTGTAGAACTAAATGCATTGACTGACTGTGACTCTTCTGCACGGTATAAAATCTCCTCTACAGTGTTACAATACAAATACTCGTAAGCTGTTACTAATACCAATACTCGTACTGATGTAATGGTAATAGATCAGAGGCATTGTGGATTGGAGTATTACGTCTTGTCTTGTATAGCTATTCCTTTGCGATATAACATCTTCAGTTTACATTTAGTTCGATTCAGGTCAGGTTTGTGTCTCCCACCCGGACTGGACTGGACTGGAGTTGGAGACACGAATTGACTAGCCTTCATCACTTCACTTACTTTACCTGCTCCATGCAATCCCAACAGGCAAAACCAAACACAGAGCAATGCAAGTGGAGTAATGTGTCTTCTTCTCATTCTCATTGCACATCTCACTCCATGCTCATCGTCCATCAAGTCGCCACAACTCAATTCACTCACAGATTTACCTGTGTGTGCCTCTTATCTATCTACTCATTGTCTGTTAGGTAGGCCATAATAGCTTCACTTTGCTTTCTTACACAACCCAGACCCCTAAAGTCAGACACCGAATATATGCAACGTTATACAACCCTTTTTCCCATCTCCTTTATCTAATACACAACTTTATTTCGCTTCTCATGGGTTTTTCAAGTAATTGTCTCAACCGTACAATTTTCACACAGATTTGAAAATTTATATCCATGGGTTTTTATTATTTTTCCTTGAGATTCTTCATCGAATAATTAATTTGTGAATTACTGTTGGTAATTCTGATTTTATTATTTTGTGAGCTCTCGGTGCTTTTACCGGTAAAAAATAATATCTGAATTTTGTGTTTCGTAAGTTGGTTATGTGAATGGAGTGGAAATAAATTGAGGCGGGTTTGATTTATATAGGATTGGACTGAATGAATGTTTTTAGGCATATATATGAGTTGTCTGTGTGGGAATTGTAATACACAGATGTGGTATACACTGCGCGATGTTCTTTTATGTAATTCGACAACTTAATAAAATAAAATGCATCTTGATCTAAAGCTGCTGAGTGTTTTGTTGGTCAGGTTCTTTTATTCCGTTTGACTTCATTTGGTTCTGTATGTCGTTTGAATTGATTTAAAGGCTATAATAATGTCTGTGTTGTTTGTGGAGTAAAAGAGAGAAAATATGCGCTGTGTGTTGGTTGGGGCATACTTGAAAGAAACTGCTGTTGCTGCTAAACACACAGTCAATCTGTGACTGAGAGCCGAGCCTCTCCTTTCTATAACTTGATACTAAATAGCAGAGCATAGTAAAAATACGTGTAAGATCTACTACTTCTACTACTTTTAATATATCGCTCATCTGTCCGTTGCCTGCCTACCTGTGTAGTGGTAGTACTGGTATATAAAAGCACAAGGTGGTTGTCTTGAGAGCAGAAGTGTCTTGTCTGAGCCAGAACATAAGACAACAACAACCAGCCAGCATTTCATTCAATTCATTTCAATTCTGTCTCAATCTTAATGAATGAAGTGGCTTTTCACATCAAAGAGTAAAAGTGGTTTTCCTTACGCTAAAAGTCGAATCAATGTAATCAGACGGCGGCGATTGATTCTTCTCTCCGATTGTTGTAGGTGTAATTTACGTAAGTAAATTTATTTAAGGTACTTTTATATTCCACTTGTACTTATAGCTCAGCTATAATGCATTCTCACAACGTGCAGCTTTATCTAGCTGTATCGTATCTATATAGTGATCAGCTTGAAGAAGAAAATCATTTCTTCCGAATTTTTTCTTTGTCAAATTGGTTTTTCAGTGAGTGGAGGAATAGGAAACAAAGGTGCAATGATATTAAGAGGTAGTTGTAGTATGTAGGTAGGGTAAGTCGGTAAGTGCCTTAGTTCCTCCACACAATCTGTTTATCCACAGAAGCTTATAGCAATATTGCAGTCTGTCAATACGCAGCACCGTCAAATGACGCCAGTCACAACACCTTCAGTCAAAAGACCCATGATAAAAATACCAACACTCTTTTAGAACAAAACCAAACCCTGCATGGATTTTTGTCTCAAAGTCTTTTGTGACCAGCTAAGGCGATTCGTCTGTTCTTCTTACGTTCGTCCACCTAAGTTAATGAATTAGATGTAATTATTTGTACATATTTTTAGATTTTTAACGCTATATGTAATGGTCAATGAAACCAAATACGATATATGCATCATCAGAATCGGCGTTTCAATCACTTTTCAAACATTAAGTTCTTATATAGATACTATTATTATACTATTTACTCTACCAGGGTATCTATAATTTCAAAAGTAAATGTATTCTGAGTAGAGGCGTATCTAAGTGTGGGTTCTTCAAGTTGAATTCCCCCCACACAGGAAAATAGGCTTATTTAACAAAAAAATTGTTACTGATGACCGAAAAGTTACTCAATTTTTACCCTGAGCCCCCTCTCTCATAAAAAATTTCCAGCCCTCCCCATTTTAAAATTCCAAATACGCCCTTGCTTACTATATTTAAGTATTCAATAAGTCAACTTAATAGTTCGTCTCTAAAATCTAAAGTGACTTGACAAAATATGTCAACGTGTTACTAAGATGACAGTATTTTAGTTTGTCAGGTGAAAAGAATTTTGTTTTCCATTTTAAAACTTACAATTATTTTATTTCAATTAACAAAGGGGGAAACTTATTTACTACAGTTTCAGGGGAAGAAATGAATAAGATTTGACAAATTTTATGACTCCGAGTGTAGATTTTGGGTCTCCGATCCCACTGTGCATCTTTGACTCACATTTGGTTCGGGGTCACTTAGAAACAAAGAAGCTACTCCACCTATGTAAATTTTCGTATGGATTGATGAAAAAATCATTGTAAGATTATGATTATAATTCAATAAGGTAGTTTGACAATCCACACAACGGTTGACATGGTTCTACGGCCGCCACGCACTCAACGTCACCCTCAGCTAAAAGGCAGAGGCAGAGAAGAATGGCAAAGGGTGCGGCGGGAGCGCACGGACCGTCAATGGCGAGTAAAGATCTGCTGCAAGATGTTACGGCCATTGCGACGCATGAATTGCACTTCTCAAAACTGAAAGATTCAGTTGTGCGGATTAGTTTTCCGATGATGAGGATGACGATGACAGACGCCAATAGCTTTGTTTTGGTGCTCGCTGCTGTCGGTACCCGGGCGGTCTTTCCGCCAACTCGTTTCACAGCTTTCGGCCGACGTTCTTTTAAAAGCCACATCTCGCCTTTTCCTAAATTAAAAATATTCAATCTGTAGTGTATATTGAAAAAAAAATCCATTTTTTTACATTCCTCATGAATCTTCTACTAAAATTAACTGAGACACTGTCCTGCTCCCAACCCGAGACACAGTAAATGATTTGAATTCAAACCCTTGTAAATTCAATTACTTTGCACATTGAGTTTACAAGTTGATACGGGTAATCATGTACAAATAATTGTAATTATTGAATCGACTGTCAAATTGCATAATAAATATTAACTCATTGTTATGTGTTAACAATTACCTGGTGATAAAACGATGTCCTTTCACACAAAAGTCCAAAAAACGCCAAAAATTGCAACGATCGGCTCCAAGTAATTATCTGTGTATAAAGATTTACAATGGATTAGAAACATTTTGGTATGTGTAATGGAGATAAAGTCAAAGTCTCATTTTGCACATTAACATGCTTTACTTATAGAGTGCTATGTATAATAAACTCCTACCCACGGAACTCTGAGGTGGCTTATTATGCTACTTTATAAGTATATGTATTGACTACGTCCTTCTGGGACCACCATAACTCATGATAACGTGATTAACACACTTCGTTCAAACTTCTTATACGTGATCTCTGAGTCACACCAAAGGTCAAGTTTGAAAATGGAGTCAATACGGTGAAATTCAATATTTAGTAGCGGAAGCTACTTGTCATACTTTATGAGAACACTTATCCAGATAATAAAAAAATTAAAAAGGAGTTAAAAAATATTTCCTCTTTCATAAATATATCGCATTTGTTATGAGAATGTGTCATGCGAATTGAAAATGCAATTAGTATTGACTTGGAGTACTTTTTTTCCGGAAGTCGGTCGCCTTAAAAAGGTAAAAATAGCGAAGTGGAAACGTTTGGAAAAAAGAAGCAAAAGTACCCACCTTTTCTTTTCTGTTTGTCGTTGTTTCAGTGATATGTAGGAAAATTTGTGTTTCAAATGTAAACTTGTAGGACGCAAGGAAAACCAAAAACCGAAAAAAATGATTGTATAGTTGAATATTACATGTAATGCCTATATGAATTAATATCGCTGCAGGATTTGTAAAGGAAACACCCAACCTATTCTCTAGGTTAACAGTGACACAATGACTGATTTATTCAAAGACGAAGTTTCATTTGAAGAATAGAATTTACATTGGGTAGGTACATAATTTAAAATAAGCTTGTAATAACTAAAAGACACGTACAAAACATAAAGTCATTTTATGCCTGCATGCATTAATTCACAGATAAGATTCTGTGTGAGAAAGAATTGCTCCGCATTTGGAATAGGAACCTGTCAATAACTAAAGATAATAATCAAATAAAAGATTCGCAGAACTTAAAAATAGTCTGATAACGTGTACCTAAAAGTACACTGCTGGTGCCTACATTATTATGTGAAGCAGACATGAGAACGGTTGTTATGCTTCGTTTTTATGCACACGCAAACAAAACAGACACACTAAAGGCAATAAAATTGTCTCGATACAATTAGTTCATATTACAATGAGTTTATCGTATATACCTATCAACGAATAAAATATATAGCTATGGTCGAGCGGAGACAGTCCCGGGTCACAGTGTCAACTCATAAATTAGCTCACATATTTTTACACAATCTACCATGAAGGAATACTTGTACAAAAACAACTTCTTCTTGTCTCACTGTAGCAAAAAAAATGCATATTCCTAAATTCCTAGGTAAAATGTCAATGTAATTTAATTTGTCTGCTGTAAACTGTCCTGTCAAAAACGTATATAGGTATTAGTATAATATAGTAAGTAGTATTAATGCTATTGGTATAGGTATTAAAGGCAATAATCATGTTACCCCGAAATAAAATAATCTTGCCTAGAGAATTGCTGACCAGACTGATTGTGAGACACAAGAATATGAATACTGTGCGAAAATCATACTGGGTTAAGATAAAAATATTGTTGGCACTTTTACTGATTAAATTTTTTGAAAGCAAAATGCATTTCCTTGTAAGCAAATGTATTAAATCATTTTTTCCCTTGAAATGGAGATAACAATTGAATATTAATAGATTGCGAGGACTGGATGCAGTTAGGGTACCTCCAATAATCAATATCACTGTTTTCTCTGTATCATTGCATTTAAGTAAGTGATAAAATAAATGCATAAAACAGTTTTATGTGCCACTACTTCAATCTCCGCACCAAACTACTTTTTCTAAACTTTAGGTACCAAATTTACAGTACCTACAAGTACCTATATGACACATAATGCACTAAAGTTTGTATGTTACTTTATCTTGCAACAATTGATGTGTCTAACCAGAACGATTAGCAACTTCAGTTTTAAATGCAATATACATACCTATTCATATTTTTAATACGGTGTGACAAAAACTAAATTAATCGCTGAATCTTTGAATTCGATTGTTCATTAAAAACATTCTAATCTATTCTAGGCTCTTCTATCTTAACAAATTAGCGTCTCTGAAAGCGTACGCGTAAACGTTTTTTTCAAAAAGCTTTTTTTGTGCGTGCCGATAGACAAAAATAAAAAGCATGGATAATTAGTCTCATCCTCATCAGTCCTTAGGGTACAAGTAAACGCATTATGGCCCCTGGTCAAAGGAGAATTTAAGTAAATCCAGCAGTTAAGGTTTTGCAGAGGTATTCATTATTGGGCAATACATAAAGAGGGATTTCATTAGCAGCCCACACGTTGACACCTTCAGATTCTATTAATACTGTGATATAATTATAGTTGGGCTTTTTATTGTTGGATATTAATTAAGAGGACTTTATGCCAGCCACAGGTGTACTAAATAACTAGACGCCTAAATAAAATTGCAAAAAGAATGAAGCAGCACAGAAACTTCTTCTTGTGGGATGTAAATACATGAAGCATATAGATATTGATAGAATATTGCATATACCGTAAACCATAAAATTTATAACAACTATTATCTCCGTAATTCAATTTCTGTGCCTGGTATCATTAAAGAGATTGCATTCGAACAAGCCTCTTGTTGTATACATTAGAGAGATATGATGATGTGCGTAAAGAAAAGCTGAAAATATTTCTAGACATAATCAATCATTGAAAGCTCAAACATTTAATACCTTCTCATAATTGTGTATCGAGTCTTGGCTTCCATTATCTCTCCTTTTTTATCCATTGTGTTGTTCAAGTGCCTACTCTCAAAGAATCATTCATTAGCTATTAAGGAGCCTGTCAATCACACCAAGATTCCACTGTACTCGAGACAAGAGACCTTTTTCTATTTAACACCTCGGCTTAAACTTTAACTGCATCATTCTGCTGTGACTTTGTCTGCTTGTCTAATTGTAAGACACAAACTTCATTTGCCCAAATCGCCCCTCACTGCACATCCAAATCTTTCTTTCGAAATAGTCCTTTTTTATCAACTTAAATCACTTTTCTGCATTTTCATCTTCAGAAATGTCGAACTGTGAAATTCTTAATCATATGTATTACTAGACTTCGCAGTAATTTTAATTTCAAAAATAAAAAGCCAATTCAGAACTGTTTAATTAATCTGAGAAGCTTTATACATAATTATTGAATATTTCCTTCGAATCTGAATATAGTTGCATTATGGGTTTTGTACACCCGAGGTAGGTACTTAGGTACGTCACAAGTACCAAAACTGAAATAGTCAGCAAAAATTATTATACCAACAAAGATTGCGCTTGCTGTAAAGTATTATGTATTCTTATCCATGTTGTATATAAAAGTATTCCTTACATTGCACTTACAGGCTATAAGAATTTTAAACGGAAATTTTAAGTTAATGCAATTGTCTCTTTAGGCTATTCCAAAATTGTCTACTTCTCAAAATAATTAGTAAGTAAATTGGTGAAGTATGAATGTATAAAATCCCTATGTACTTTTTGCCTTGTGAGAAGTAAATTTTTTGGTATAGTTGTATTTGAAATAAATTGATTTGAATTAGATTCATGGAAGTAGTAAATATAAATCTTAGGAATTCGTTTGTCGGAGCTTAGGATGGATTGGGTTAAGGGAGAGTAGACATGTGCCTTTATAGTTTGAGCTATAAAATCGCGTTGATATTTGTTGTTCATAGGAGTTTGCCAAATAATATGAAGTGTAAATCATTGTGTTGCAAAAGTAAGTTGTGTCGGAGTAATAAATTAAGAGTGTTGCATGTGTTTAGTGATACTTGAAAGTTTAGCTGCGGATTATCGCTGATAAAGTTTTTTCGATTCACACATGTTCTGGTCTTATCACGTTCTGTGGACAAGTTAAGCTTTTGATGTGTGTAGTGTGTGACGTGTAGTGATTACCCCAATAGAATCAAGCCTGACGAGTCGAGTGTCCAGAAAGCAATCCAGTATCTCATGTTGTAACGAATTGCTTCCTTCCTATGTGAAAAGAAAATGATACATGATGAATTCAAAAATGAACACCATTATTCTTCGCCTTGTCTCTACGGCTTTTGCAGTCATTTGACAACCGCTGCAACTTTCAACACAGCACGGCAGCACACAAAGTAAACATACAAGTTTCACATACCTATACTCATACACAGCAATATTTGCAAATCTCTTATACTAATTATTATGAATCATATTCCGCACACAACTTTCCTCACAACGCACTTCTGTCGTAGTCTAATTTCATCCCTCGCTCAGCTCTTTAGTTACAGAAGACGGCGACACACACACACTCGTGCTTTACTGGAAATATGTAAACTCAGCTAAAAACATGCAAATCCAACTTGAGAAAATGAAAATTCCAATGTCAGCAAGGACAATTAAAATAATGCAAACTAATAATATGTTTACAATGTACAGAAATAAAACAATCGTCTATATCTTTAATTCCTCTCTCCCCTCTCTTCAAACATTCCTCTTTAAAAAAAATTGAAATTGATCTTAAACCACAATTTGTATTGAGATACTATAATGCTTTTCATTAACTTCTGTTTAGTTTAGTAGTAAAATACTGTTTCAATGCAATATTTCGCTTTATTTATTTAAGAAAAATTCTTGGAATAGGAAAGGAGCAATTATGTTTTTTGAATGTGACTAATAATATGCTCAGCGATGAAATGAACTGCGATTTGGTTTGCGTTGCGGTGAAAAGTAAAACTGATGTGAATGTTGGACGGTGGTTGTTCACACGTTGTATTGTGTTGTGCACTTACAGTATATTTAAGTGAAAACATTATTCAATACAAATGCTACATTTAATTATCTCGCATTAAAAGACATCTCTAGTACTAAGTCTACTCTACATGACACACCGGATTACAAACAGTTAGTTAAAATAATTAATTTGCAATTTGTATTTGTATAATTGCATTATAGTTTAACAGTATTGTCGTCAGCAAATCAATTTAGTCTCATGTGTGTCACACACATCAGATTCGTGTGATTTCCTCTTAAGCTTGGTTGTATTAAAGTGATAAAGTATAATACTACGTATAGGTATATAGCTTATAGTATAGAGTGTGACTTAATAATAAAATAGCAGAGAGAGAGAGAGAGAATGCTATTTGCAGAGGTTGGGTGACTTGTTCCTATATAGGAGCTACACTAATTGAACAAAATTCTTAACACCTCTGACAGTTTTTGCGTGAAACAATTGAAAAGAAGAAAGCGTAAGAGGGTAATTTATGTAGTGTATGTAGGAATGTGTGTTTATTAGAATTTGTCATCTGAATTGCAGGTTTTATCAGAAAGGTGTTTAGTGCAGAGTCATAAATATTGTGTGGAATAGCAGGTTGTTGTAATGTTTCAAGTCTTATGGTTTATAATTGATTTAAGTCAAGAAAAATGGTTGGAAGCAGACACAAGTTATCGCGTAAAGGCCGAGCATGGCAGGTGTGCAGGTGCCACAACTTAACGGGAAGAAATTGGAAACAAAGAGAAAAACATTAATACTTGGCCAAGGGAATAAAATGAAGTTTTTAGGAGTCAGTGTCAGAGTCACTGTACGTGGTGTCTATTACATGCATGTCTGTTTATTTGATTTCACACGAAGCAGTCCAATCCTTGTAATTATTGTGGCAATTCCTACTTTTTGCTAAAACAATATTTTTATTTCCCCGCACACTATAATAATATCATCCACTCAAAAACCTTATACACATTTCTTACAGTTCAAACCCTATTCGTATTTTTGCCTACGTATATACTTAACGATCCGTTTAAGTACACATAGCTCCAACTATACACACACTCACTACTTTTATGCCAAAGCTGAAGCTCTACTACTACCCGGATGTCATAACCCCGTGTAACTATTACCATTTACACTCTATTTACATTTGCGTAATATCATCAGACTATAATTACCTGGTTTCGGAATCTAAATAAATGTATTGTGTGATCGCCTAAATGTGTAATGAGTTATAAACAACTCAACCTGCCTGTCTTCATCAACGAGACTGCACTTTTTCCCTTTATATCCATATAGTCACACCACAGCTATTTCTTCACCTCTCTACCATGTGTGTGACTAACTTCATACAAGGTGAGTGTATATAGGAGCAATAGTATAGGTGATCTGATAACATTGTTAGGAAACACAGGCACTACGATTTAAATATATTGAGCAGTGTGACTCAAAGAGAAAATGACGTGGCTGTTGTTTGTATTTGTATGAGATCTATGTAAATAATAAGTTTCGTATAGATATATGCATTGGCGACTACAGTTCGAGTCCGCGGAGAGGGAGTGAGCGTAAGTACGAGCAAACTGACATAAAATAAAATAAAGAGGCATTCATCCATGTACATATTTGTTTAAACGAAACAAATTCCCGTAGTTGTAAAATATTATTAGAACCGGTTTTATCACTCTCCGTCTTAAAACTCATAATTGACGTTATAAAAAAGTCATCGTCAGGTTGTAAATAAGAGGCGATAAGGATTTGCACTAGTCCGAGCCAAGGAGAAACAGACTGCACTTAACTTCAGTCGGTCTGCTTCATACTTTGCCTTTCTTCGCTTGCATTAACCTTCCCTCTGCTCAGTTCTCACTTAAAGCTTATACAGCTCTGCATTTTACACAACTATTACTATAGACACGTCTGTAGGTATTCGCATTGGTGTTGCCACAACAATTACAACGCACCAAGACTCCACTACTTACTACCTGTACACAATCCTCTCCTCCATAGTCTATTCTTTTTACTCACATTATGTTATTATTATTATTGTGTACATTGTACAAGTGCAATGCTCAACAATCCAATATATCTGTAATCATATTATTCTGTTTGTACTTTGTAAATTGAATTGTTTTGCATATGACCCATGCAAGAAGCTATATGCTCTGGTATATGGATTTGACTCTTATGCTCACAATCAGCCTGATTAAGTACATGGAGGTGTATTGTTTTCTGTGAATGTACCAGTTCGGAGTAGTCGTCGTTTAGTTAGAAGGTAGTTGGTAGTTTCTGTTTGGATGTATTTACTTAGCTGGTAATTTAGTGGAGGTAGTGTTATGTTGTTGTTGGGGATGGTGGAAAATGTATTGGGTATCAATTTCCAAGACTTGTGTACTTTTACACTATCTATAAAAGCTGCCTGCTCCTATATAGAAGTAGTAGTAGTAGTATATTACGAAGATACACATAAAACTTGAACCACTCCACACTCTAACTAAATTAGAGGTACAACACTTGGCATTCAGCATAGGTAAAGTATATTATATTCTTTATAAAGTATGTAGATTAGGCATGCAGTTGACTCGGTATAGTTCACGATCTCTCTATAGGTACAGCCAAAGTTCATTTCATACATTTGTATTCCGTGTATACATACTAGAGTAGTAGTATGGTAGAAATAAATGTATGAGAGTTGAAAAGAACAGCAAAGAAGAAAGAACACAAGACAGAATACAATCAAGAACCATTTAGCAATTTAGCAGACAGACATATTATAGAAGAGAGGAAAAGATTTAAGTGTTGCTCTTGTTGTAGTACAATGCAGTGTGTATGTGTGTGTAGGTATATCAGTAATGGAAATGTGTAAGCAAAATTTGTGTGTGGAGTTTTGTGTGTAGTTAGAGATAATGCATAGGTTTGCAAATTGACTGCGAAGATGAGCTGAGGAAAACATGCAAAGTGAGGTGGAAAGAGAATCAAGACATAAATGCATCAGACTTGATAAAAACTTCGTCCATTAATAGTTAGAGTCAGCCAGGCCAGGCAGTGCAAGTCATAAACACAGTAATATATGATGATACATCATTCCTCACATGAAAGCCAAATACTTTGTTTCCTTCAGTTTGTTTCTTATTGCAAATGATAATTGAGACTGAGTGAGTACAACAATTCAAGTTGTGCTCTCTGCAGTTCAGGAATCCATCACACAGAGTAATAAGAAACGTTTAATGTTCTATCTCCTATCTTGTTAGGACTACCAGGGGTATACAGAATACAGACAGAGTATGTAGTGGTAGAGTCTCTTTTCCTCTTACTCTTACTATATGCACACGGAGTGGTCTAGTAAGTAGTGGCAGTCGTAGTAATATATAATACACTACTACTATACTAATGGTACACACAACTGAACTCGAGAGGAGACTGAACAGGCACTGATGAAACTCACACCCTTTCCCATTTTATGAGGAAAAAATTGCGAAACGAAACCTGAAGAAGCCTCTGAAACTAGGAATGAACACAGGAAATTGTATAATAAAATGAGGCAACAAAAATCTTTGGATTTTTTAAACATCTGTCTGTAGGTACGTAGACTATGTTTATCTGAGCACAGCACACATGGACACATTAAAAAATTCCATGAAGCAAATAATTAAAGGTGGCTTCTGGTAATTTTTGTTTCATTTTACGACGGAGCAAGGAAAACATTTCCCGTGAACAAATACGGATGCCTTTAGGTGCCAATTGAAAGATAGTTCTTAATGAGAAGTAAAACATTGTGAATAGGCGATAACTCATTAATTAGATTACGTAGATAGATGCTCATCGTTCCTTCTTCTTTATAATACACGCAGTAATTAAACAAGGCAGAACTACCATGGCCACTCTGTACAAATTAAGTTCTGATATTATTATTATACGTAAATCCCTTTATTCAATTAAGAGGCATTCACACCTTTTCTCCACTTCGCCGTGTTGTCGAGCATGTACCAAGTATTGTTGTGGTTGTACCAAGTTCAGATACAGACACAGATAGAGAAGAAAACATGCAATGCGTGGAAATATCCTAGAAACAACTGAAACAACTCAGTCCCACAGTCTCCTTTCATTATTGCATTTTTACAACTGTATCTCTCTAATAGTAAATCAGATTAGCACTGTACAGCCCCGAAAGAAACTGCAACAATAAATTGCATCTCTCTCTCTCTCACTTCGTACACACACAATCATATTATTGCGAGCATTCGTAAGGCATTCACAACTCAAACATCATCTCCTCGGATCATATCAGACTCAGTCTCAGTCACCAGACTTTTCTCACTCTCCTTTGCAATTACAATCTACATACACAATATATACATCGAGTACGTTTACCATTTGATTGCCACTACAAGAATTACAAGTCTCTTTGTGAGTCTGTGTCTGCAGTCTGCAGACACTCAGTCTGCACCACGATTCAGCTGAGAAGGCATCAACATTATTTATTTGTATTGACTTGTATTACGCTTACTGATTTTATTAAATTAACAACTATCTCTGTATAAGTGAATAAATCTCTGGCAAAAATTATGCCCATTAAATCAATGTACCGGGTGCTTGATCTTGTAGCTCACACTTGACCAAAATTTGTAACAAAGGCAGACTAAGTGCTAGATGAAGGATGTTGGAAATGAAACACCCAGCAGAAGCTCTGAAAACTCCAAGAGTGTTCGTATAATAATTACCTGTACGATATGCCTTCAAAATAACTTCATTTTCAACGCATGGGTTATCAACAGAACAGCAGAGCTATGATGAGATATGCGCTGCATACTTAACTCATATTATCATTCAAAAAAAGATGCAATTATTATTTATGTGCATGGCAGCTCCAACTATTCCCAGTCTCTCACTCAAACTGCTCCGTATAGGGGCACACGTATAAATACAGAAGTACTAATAGTACAACTTCATTATATGAAGAGATAAAGATTTATTTCTGTCTATGTGCACAACTTGTATCACTGCATCGCACACTCACAAGCAGAAATAAATAAATAATAATAAATATGTTAATAATAGAAAACATTTGAAATGGGTGAAATGAAAAGGAGAAGTAGCATGTATCGGCAGTTATAATTGCTGATGATGCTGTGGATTGTGTGAAGGTTTTTTCCACCGATGCAATCTACTTACGTAGCATGAAACTCATTTTTTAAACATTTTCCAGTAGTTTCCTACACAATACAATTGGAAACTGTCCAATAAATGATAAGTATTTCTACTGCTTGCTTTACAATTATTCTTCTGTTCTTGTGAACGTCTTTAAAAATCCAGCACGTGTTCCCCTGTAAAAATCCTAATTTAATTGCTGTGTGTTTACTGTGTAGCACATTATCGCATATCAAATTTATGATGCTTGTTGTGTGTAGTGTACTATTATCGTTATTGTAATTAATATTGCTAACTGTGCTAATTAATTTGTTAAAATACATTCGAATAGCTTTTACTATTATTTTACTCTAACAACAACATTTTTCTCCACAAATATGTAGTAAATGTGCATATAGTATCATTCTCCTACTGTTTATTGTACTCAAATCAAAAGGAGAAATGAATACTAATAGTATGGATTATTCCTATTAGCACAATCGCTTATTATTATTATTATTATTATTTTACTAATAATCTAAGGCATAGTATAATGTATGTTCGTGGTGAATAAGGAGTGAACTAAGGTCATGTAAATTGGACATTTTTGGCATTAAATTATTAGCGAAGGATGATGGTGCTATTAAGAATAATAATAATAAGAAACCTGCTGGGACATTTTAAAAAACGGTTGAGAGCACGTTCAGTATAGTTATGTGTTGGTTTTACTATACTGTGTGTGCTGGGTAAGTGGAACTTGGGCAAATGAATTGAAACAGAATTAGTAATAAATGTGAGCAATAGTAATAAGAGAAGTAAACTCACTCAAAGGTTCACTTCTTCACGTATCTATCTGTAGTTTATTTTATTATTGCACTAACTCTCCTACCACTCCGACTACCACCACTACTGCTATAAGAGTACATGTGTAAGAGGTGTGTGTGTTTGTACGTGTAAAAGTACCTATGTGTGTGTAAAATATACCTGGCTACGAATATAGCATGCATATCCATCTCATGCACCATTTAGGTATAATACCTACCACGTAACAATAATAATAATATTATAGCGAGCTGAGCAACTCGTCTCACTGTCTCTGTTAATGTGCGGGTAAGTAGTGAAAGAGTTTTCAATTTATGGGCAAAGCATGTTCTAAGGAAGAAATAATTTATGTGGTCACTCAATTAAAGTAAATAGGCACTTAGTTGAAAAAAGTAGATCCTTTACGATGGCGCTCCGAGGCATTTCCAAGCACACATACGTAGGTTAGGCTGGGCCGTGTGTTTGTGGCTGATTATGTAGATGCAGAGTGAGGTGTGTAGTGGCAGAGGAATTAAAAGAAGAAGAAGGTGCAGAGTTTATGCAGAATCACATACAGCTACACGACACAGGTAGGCACAGAGATGGAGGTATCGTGTAATATTCCATGATATTCATGATGTGTGATGATCAGCATTTGATATGTAACTTAACTAATGCGAACTACCAGAGTTACTAGACGCTTGGCTCGTCTCTTGTCTCGACTCCAAAACATTCACATCGCACAACACCTCGGCTACATTTAATAAACCATTGCGAACCACTGCAATGTAGTAGCGAAGCAGCCAGTAATTGTTCAATTCCATCAATAGTTGTTCAATTGGATCAATTGTTGTTTAATTGGATCAATAGTTGTTCAATTGCATCAATTGTTGTTTAATTGGATCAATAGTTGTTCAATTGGATGATTAATTGTTCAATTGCATCAATAGTTGTTCAATTGGATCAATAGTTGTTTAATTGGATCATTAATTGTTCAATTGGATCAATAGTTGTTCAATTGCATCAATAGTTGTTTAATTGGATCATTAATTGTTCAATTGGATCAATAGTTGTTCATTTGGATCAATAGTTGTTCATTTGGATCAATAGTTGTTCAATTGGATCAATGGTTGGAGCACACAGACAGATAGAACAAAAGCATACAGTACCAGGTTATAAAGTTTGGTCTGTAGATGGTAGAAGACGTACTACGTACTAGGTACATTTTTGCGAACAGATACATAGATAGATAAATAGATAGATAGATAGACAGACAGACAAAACAGAAGCACATAGTAGCTTCGTTACTAAATAATATATGTGAACACAACAACGCTTCTCTCTCCTTCTTCCAGTCTCAGCCGAGCCCAGTCCACCAGTCCTCTCTTGAAATGAGCAAAGCAAAGCAAAAATGACTGAGAACCACAAATTTTATCTTACTTTTATTATTATTATTATTGTGTATTAGACTGTGATTGTAATTGTAAACAGTCCGGTCCAACTTTCTATACACGCAATACTTGTAATGCTTCATTTTCTATCCTTTCTACGACGATTCTCCTACAAGTGCTCCAGACCAAACCTTCTACTACCACCACGCTGCAGACTTTCGCATACACACGACACGAGGCAGCCGAATATAGCTGTCAGTTGAGACGAGTTCATTTCCGATTCCAATAAAATGCCTCCTGCAGAGGAATAATGATATTCTCTATATTATGTAGCTTTGTTTTCACAAGAACTTTTTTAGCACAGCAAACTAAAAAATAGCTCTCGTCGTAAAATAAGTCTCGACATAATTTAGACTTCAATACTTTATTCAATTGACATTTTATTATTAAAACATTTAGGGCACATTCACAGGGTATTTAATTTAATATCATAATGTCATATCACATAATTTACTTGTTAGTGTAATTTATTTAACGCTTGGTAACTTAATCAACATTAAGTATTTCCTTCAACTTTATTTTGTAGACTTAGAAGAAATTTATTTATAGTTAATTCTTATTTCCATGTTAGAATTATACAAATTCAAGTTACAAATTTAAGGCCTCTTATTCAATATTTGTCTCATGGCAACTTATTTACAAAGAACAAAATTTGAAATACAATTAAAATATTATACTCTGTAGTTGAATGTGTCTGGGATGTCGGGTGCCTTTTATTGTTGAATATCGAGTTTGTTGTATTGGAAGGAAAGCCCATCGCTTAACTATTGCGTGTGTAGGCGGCCAGACGAGTGTGATTTTAGAATAATTTCGAGTACCTAAAGTAATGGATCAATGATATTTTTTCTTTGGTGGATGATGGGTACCTATAGTAGATGTCTAAAGATTATGTTAGGAGCGGTCATAATTTTTATAGTTTTTACAACGTTCATGCACAGGGTAATCAAATAATAATATAATATTATTACACAATGAATTCTAAAGGAACTGGAAAGGTTTCTATCAGACTAGAACTGTAGATGGATGCACCCAATTTCATAGAAAACTGAATAAGTGAGTGCGAGTGTAGACAAACTTTCTGCCAACTGGCTAATGTGGATAACTACCACACAGACAAATAGTTTCTTATCCATGTGAGAAAATAACGCCATAAATGTTCTTAATAAAGCTTTACATCCAACAATGGGCGATTTGATTAGCAGTCCAGCCAAACACAAACGAACCAAGCAAGGTTTTGTTGCGTTCAATTCAATCGCAATTAGATGTATAAATAATCCATCCCTCCACAAATTATTTTTACCACAGAATGGCTATAAATGTGCATGATCAAGAATCGACTAGTGACCATAGCACAGGAATAATTAACACGTTTCTAAAAAACCCATTTATAGCATTCTGTTGCTATTGCCCCAAGAAAATCCTATTTTAATAGTTTAATCCTCGATTAGAGTTTTATTCATACACCCTCCACTATTTATTCCTTTGCAAAACTTAATTTTTCGCCAATTTAATCGTTGTTTAATCGTCAATCTTTAGTAAAAAAAGTGTTTGCACATGAAACGGTATTCCCATTCTCAGAACGCACTGCACATGCCCTCAGACGTCTCCATGTCCCGATATCCGTGTGAAAGAAACAAAACAAGAAACACAAAGTGAGACTGTCTATTTTATTGCTGGTTCATTGAATGAGACGACCACTACATATTTTTATTGCCATTATTCTGCAAATGTAATTAAATTGATTCCTATCTCCATATACGCTTCACATTTTTAGCTAATAGGACTCTTCTACAGCAGACAACATTCTTCTTATCTTTCTACTTAAGATAAGTATCAGTGTTTAGGTAGAAATAATATTACTATATGAGGTACCTGAAAATTTCTTCCTGTTGTCTCACATTTAATTCCGACCGTTATATTTGAATTTCTGTGTTTTATAATACACCCTGTCTATGTTTAGCACCACCGCACCTTATTAATCGTCATACGTCTGTCACACACTGTCCATTAATACCAAAGCCGCTGTGTGTTTTAAAGCATGATGGGATTATTGCAGTAAGTAGTGTGGTATTCCAAAGAGCTAAACTTGTAATGCGATGTAAAATGTAATGTAGCGTGATAAAATATTTCAGACTGTGTATGTGTGTATGTGGCTATACGATGACGTTATATAAAGCGATGATATTACATTGTGTGCTATAATTCGTATACATTTTGAGTATTAACGGGTGGAACACTCTGTGTGTGGCTACGATAATGGTATAATGGTGTGTGGTGGTATGTATGGCGAATGGTGCCCATCAGAGAGAGATTGTATTGATGTGTATTTATGTGTTGTACTATTACACAGGTAGTGTATATTGTTGAAGAATGGTTTGATGACAGGTGCATAATATCTGACTTGGCCCACCATTAAAGTCAGTCAGAGTGTAATGCAATAATGCGCCCGGTGTGTGTGTGATATGCCATTTGTCGTCCCATCATGTACTACACGGACTTTTTCCCGATGTAAATAAATCCCTATATGCATGTACACGGTAATATTATTATGATCATCATCCCGACTGTGTGTCGACATTAATAAATATTAAATGGAGCTAGAGATTGCGTTGAGCGTGTTAAACTTGACTTTAGAAAGAAATGATGTATTTGAGTTTTGATGTGACGGTGTAAATGTGTGGTAATGCGATGACTTGTAAGTAAATGGCAAAATGGAGAATGAAGGCAGAGCATTGGCTGTATGGTTATATAATGGGAAATATCTTGAAGACTTCTAGTTTTGTTCTGGTTCAATGAATGAGGAGATGAGATGGTGAAAGATGAAAAGACGCGACATTCTCGAATGCAAAGCTTTTTGTATTTGGAGTTGAGAGATGAAATTGTAAGGCATTGCCTTCGTCCGGGCTATCACTCACCTTGGCATTTCTCTTTGTTTGGATAATGTGATGATATTCTAAATTTGCCTAGCTGGAAATATGGATAATTGAACACGCTATATGTTCTGCTTTGTTTGAATTCGACTCTTTTATGTGTTTCTTCTTTGTGTCAGTTAAACTTATTATCTATTCATTAGGTTCTCTGAGACCACCTGGGATAATCGGAGGCAGCAAGCCTAAGGTGGCTACACCCGCCGTCGTCTCCAAAATCGAACAGTATAAAAGAGAAAACCCGACTATTTTTGCATGGGAAATAAGAGAAAGGCTAATCTCTGAAGGTAAATACTTTTTGCCAATACTTTACTTCGTTAATTTATATACTTAGTCGCTTGTAGCTAATAATCATGTATCATTATTATAAACTAAAGGCCCACCCGTCTTGCTTCAATTTGTTAGTCGTAGTTTACCGTAAATTAAAACCTATTCATACCTACTCCATTTATTCTTCACCTATATGTCCATTGCAAAATCGTGGTAAGGCTTTGCAAAAGTAAATAACACCTGCTATCATCACTCATCGTCAGTACCTACACGCATAATCATATTACTTTATGCCTTGCCTGGGCACTTCAATCATTTGTAGGCAAAATGAAACCTTATGTCTCACAAATGCTACCGTAAACGTAAGTAAACAGATAATCGTGCTCATTCTTACGCAAATACACACAATTTGCGTTAGGTTAACTTCCGTTAAGAAAAATGCTTTTTCGTGTCGGCTTTTTTCTTTGAAATATTCCTTCACCCCCGAATATTGCTGATACAATTACATAATGTATCAAATGATCTTGTAGATAATATACATAACACAAACACGCTGTTTTGTTTGTTCATATCAGAAAATAATAGCATGCAATATTAAGATTTCAAACAAATAGAATAATATTTATATCAATTCAAAACCAAACAGGAGGATAGCATGTCACATTCATTTTGTCACCCCTAATGATTTTGTTTGTGCAGCAATATTTTACATTTTGTTGACTTTAATGGTGCAGCAAACAACAATTATGATTTCTAATAAGAAGCAAGAAGAAACTGCATTAATTTAATGCGTACAAAAAACGTCTCTTATTTCCCGACTAGAGTTATGTGTCGTCTGATATTTCGTGTACATATTATATTGTCTCTAATGACTGTAATTGTAATAAGTCTGTTAACGGAAGTGTTTACAAGACACGCAGTGTATAAGTAAATAATTACGTACACGTATTATTTAATTTGGACAATTGGTAAATAAGTTCCGATTGAGAGAGACAGAGAGAGAGAGGGACGGAGAGAGGGGGAGGTCATCTGTGTCTCTGTAGAGTGTAGGGAATATTAATGATGTGAAGGAAGAATACAAAGTGACAGAGAATTGTCGACGGCATACACAGACGGGTCTGATAAAGTTTATAATAATATAAGGTGTACTAATAGATGGATGGATATGTGAGATTGTATAGGTATAAAATATAGTTGTTATAGTTGGCAGAAGAAACGAAGTACATAATATTGTCGTGTTGTGTTTCGAAAGGGCAAAAGCCCTCCGTCTTCGTTTTCAGCCTCCACTTGTTTTTGATGGGATTACAGGAAAGAAGACAAATGATGATACACCTTGTTTCAATTAGGATGAGATAGTGATCCATGACTCGTTTTCCTTTTAGAACGTCTGGTTGACCATGCAGAAGCGAGCTTTCACTATAAAGTCATCTCAAGTGATTCTGAGCAAAAAATTTATGGTTTCGTCTCAATTAGACAAAAAGACTTTATTTCAAATCATGCATTTTTCTTCACATAATATATGGCTCCACAAACACTCTCCATTACCACTCCACTCTACACAATCTCACTAAACACACGAGATTCTCTTCTTATTCATTGCCAATGCAATTAAGGTTTTTTCATTACACCAATTTCCCTGTGCTGCTCAGAAAATAATAAGTTTGTAATAAAATAAACGTTGCGTGGTACAGTTATCTGCTTTGCTAAATTTTACAACCTTGGAAAAATTTCATTGCATTTCGTACATTATCCGTGTGGTTTGATTTGGATGTGTAATGTAAGTGTATTGAGTGTAAAGAGCAAAGTGTATATAGACAAAGTAGATTTTATTAACAGAGAGAGAGAGAGAGAGGTAGGATAATAGCACTACGCTCCTGCCTACTAAAAGTATAATGCAAATACAATGTAATAATTTGATGGAACAACTGAAACAACTGTAATTGGCTGTATAGAATAATATATGGATGTACATGTTTTAGAAAAATATTGATTTACCTTCTAGGTACGTGTATTTGTTAGTACATCATCTCCCATGCTACATATTCAATATCATTCTACGTGCATGCTCCGGTACTTAAATAATGTGCTTACATTTTAAATTGGAAAAGGTTAGAAGCTTAAAATTTAATGGCGAACGGTTGTATGTACTAACTCGCCATCAAAGCAGCAGTAATAGCAGCAGTAATAGTAGCACGGCAACAAACAACGTTCTGCCATCGACTGAAGGTAACTATGTACTTATTAAGTTGAAATACCTTTCAATTGCTCCATGTCATTTCTGTAGTTGCACACAAAAGTAAGTAGAGCAGAGGATTCGGCGAGTTTATGAACACTTTGTAATAGACTGGCATTACACACTCCTTTTTCTCCTCTTCTTCAAAAAAACCACAAAGGTACACGGGATCATCTTTTCTTGATCTTCTGCTGAGGATCCTAGTACATACCCTTCGAATCCCCGTGCATATGTGTCAGCCGATCTGTCTCGTTAAAGGAAGGAGAGATGATGAGACGACGCTAAAAAGTTTATGCAAGCCCATAACCCCACAATTATACGCAAGTCTTAACAGCCATTAGTTAACATAAAGATAGAAGAAGTATCTGTGGTCGCAACTGAAAACAAAGTACAAAACAAACGAGAGCAAATAACCAAACATTTTTCACTCACAAAACATTTCCCAAAGAAAAAGTCGTAAAACTCGAAACAATAAAGTTAAAGTCTACCTGCTCCATGTTCGGTCGGATTAAGATTATCGCTGGGGATAATACGAAACACAACAAGTCTTCTCTGACAAACACAACATTATCATTGTCAACTTTTCTACATATTCCCGTTCTCAAGTCACAAATAAGTTTGCATGATGACATCACGATGTCCATCCACACCGTCCCGCACCATGATCTGTCCTTAAGAATAGAAATCACAACTAAACTTACACACTATATACGACTATAGACTATCTTACCACATACCAGATACCTTTAAATGTTGTAGTAGACGTATATATACTCTATGCAAGATATATGTATTGAAATAGATGATAAGATGTCCCCGGTGTCTCTCTTCCCATTTTTCTTTCGTCGTCGAACAACAGTGAACAGAAACCATGTCAGAATTTACATATACCTCTGATCCTGTAGCTCTTTATTCTGTTGCGTATAATATACAGGTATCCTGCATAGGTTGACATTACTTCTTTATTTATACTTATATAAATAAATGAAACGATGGGGACTATACCACTTGAAAGTGTAAATTGGATTCAAAAGACACAGAGTTAAAGACACAGACACATCCAGGAGACGGAGAGAAAGAATATTCTGTAATTTGCGTGAGAATTATGTCAAGTGAACTAATATAAGTACAGTCGAATTGTATATGTATGGTCTGTGTGTTTCTTGCATATGGGGCGAAAGTGTTTTAAGTTTGTGCTTCTTCTGCATCTTGTTGTTCGGGAGTGCGTGGACATTGGGAGAGTGGAAGAGACAGCCTTTTAAGTTAAGTGTGATATACAGACAGATGCATTGAGAGAGTGTTAGAATGTGTGCTATAGACTGGCACGTAATAATAATATTATGTATCTCTGTGACCAGAGACTGGTTTTACTTTCCTTTGAACCATTGCACCTCTTCTTCAATAAATCAGCCCTTGAGACGATATTTAGCTGAGCGCGAATAGGGTGTGGTTTTCGGAAAGGGAGCGGCTTGATGACAACCTGAAGCTGACACGAAAGATGTTTTAGTCCGAGTGAACAATTCGATAACCGCCGCACTGGCCTCTTGATTAATGTCTCTCATTGTCTCTCACAAACAACAACAGTCTCAAACAGGCGCTATTTTAATTTCTCCATTCAACACCGACATTCGACCAGTCCATTTCACCGTCATGTAATTCTCAGTCGTTTCTTCTTCTTCTTCTTCTTCTTCTTCTTCTAAATCTTCTTCATCACCATCATCAGGATGCGGCGGCGGCGGTGGATGAAGAAGATGATGATTCTTTCGTATTTTGTGTTTATTGTGTGTCTTGTACATGTCCCATTTCGTGTGTGGGTATCTCCTCTCTCACTTTGCACTTTAGGTCATTTTATTTACATAAATCTCACGCAGTTTCTCTTCCTTGCTGTATTTCATACAAATCATTCATTTATATTCACTTGCTGAATGCTGTAGGAACCTTCATCTTCCGGTTAGACTTTACCTGAGGATTTCAGATATACTATATAGATGTTTAATTTTGCACTAAGATCTTCTTTATTAATGTCAGTGAGGTTTTTGAATGTGTGCTGAAAATAAAGAGCGAATGCGTATAGGTAAATGTATGTTGGGATAGTTTAGATAATTACTGTGAGGTAGAAATTAAGTGAATTATGTGTGGTTGTCGGCGTGAGTGCTTAATATGAAAGTGTTGTGATCTTTGCATGAACAGTTGACACTTGAGAGTTGACAATGAGATGTAAAAATAATATTTGAGGGAACACAGTGTAAGTACATGATTATCTTTATACGGTATGACGACGGTGGTGTGAGTGCGACTCGCCTTGTTCGCCTGTTTCTCATCCGCGTCTTGATGCCGACAACAGATACATTCAATTAGTGGATATGTTTCTGTGGCTCTAACCAATTTAATCCCTAAGCAATCTAAACACAACTAAAGGCGTTATTTGTTGAATCAATCTAAGCATCATCGACTTGAAAGAAAACCGCAGGGACGCATGTTGACTGCTTCGTTGACAACTCTATGCAAATAGTCAAAACAGAAATGAACTTATATTCCACGAATTACATTATTACTGCAGTACAACACGTAACATCAATTCTTCACTTACAATTAGCTCCAAACACAACTGGCCCTCGCAACTTCTGTAGTTAAATCAAAGAGATCCACAAAGCACTTTTTGTGCACAACAACTGTAATATTATTTTATTCTTCTCTCAGGTCTTCCTTACTACAGAGTCCTAAAAAAGCGGCAATGTGTCGCCACAAACTCTTTCTCTCTTAAAGCTCTCACATCACCATTGTCACCATCACACTCAAATTTACACAACCATTCATTCTAAATTTTTACTAATATTTAATGTAAACCCCCAAAAATTTCATCACTTTTCAATTTGACTTCCTGAAACATCAATGCTGCCTTCACTTGCAATTCCACAATGGCACTTCCATTTCTAGTATGTGGCCCTTTTTCATTGATTTGAATAATCACAGCAATTAATGAAAGTATAAAATCTTGTTCGTATACATGTGCATATATAATAGGCACAAAAATTTCCAAACGATTATGAAATTTTAGAATATTTAATTTTTGCATTATAGTCCTCTTGTAAACGATTCCTTTCATTTTACAGAGTTCAATCAAACAAAATCTTCATCAGTTGCATCTTTAATTAACCCTACTGTATTAGATATTAGCATCATAATTAATTATCAAAAGTATTATCTGTATAACGATTTTTGCTTGAGCTGCATTTGGTTTGAGATTTTCAATGGTAATTTGGTACTGTACATGGCATTGGAAAAAAAGTAGAAAAAAAGACATACCAAGTAGTCAATAGTCTTTATTGATAAATATTTGTTGTATTTTTTATTTTTATTAATTCTTATTTTCTTGTGTAGAGTCAATGTGTTTGAGTGAGTTATTCAGATACATATAACGTTCTTGAAAAAGGGAGAAGACAATATGCCGTAGGAATTTTTATGTGGTGATATAGCATGGAAATACAAATAGGTATATTTACTATGATTTAATATTTTAGCTTCTGTGAAGTTTGCAGATATTCTTATGTTGTTAATGTCGACTGGATATAGTGAGACACGAAGAGCATGCTAGGTATGTAAATTGTGTGCAAAAGACATTGAAAAAGTGTGACGGAATAAAAGGAAGAAAGAGCGAGTGAGATAATATGAAACATAAAGCTCACTCTAAGATTAGATGCTTAGGAAGAATGTTGAAAGGACAAAAGTTCAGTTGAGTTCGTAATCAGAAAGTCAATTCAGCCTTTTACGTATTGTCTTCGTGTGTTATTTACGCTGCCCCTGATTAGTTGAATCAATGCATTCATCATCGTCTTTGCCTTACCTATCTATATCTAAACACATTACGGCCTATTATGGCTAACTAGACTTGGGTACCTTATTCACCCGTTTTATATATGCTTGTACTCTATGATGTATCTGTCCATCAGCCTGTATTGTTAGCAACACAAATATTGGTAGCCAAATAACACGCCAATAGTCTCACAGTCACTATCCCAACAAACAATATCCTCAACAGGGTTTCACTTTAAAAACTCCAAAATTAAAACAACCATCTTCAGCTTCACGGAAAATTGAAATATTACCATCATAGGTGCAATTAAACTCAGTTTTAAGAATTTGTCTCAGTTATATAGTAGTAGACACTTTGTCACATTAATTAAAAACTTCCTGAGTAAATATTTCAATTTCTAATGTTCATTTATTCAAATCAATACACAATTGAAAGACTGAACCACCAAGACGATAAAACGATTTCTTGAATTGGGTGCATCAATTAAATTATAATTCATTGGAAATACTTTTAGACTGTTATTTATTTCCTTTTCTCATCAGTATTTAATTATCTCATTTTTCCCTTTGTACCACCAGTACGTACATTTTTTGTTGTTTGTGAGGACATTATTATAAAATGACTATTCTTGAGAAATATCGAGAATTATGTCCTGATCATATTTGGAGGAAATTATGTATGGTACAATTGTGGAGATTTGAATTACATACATAACGTTATGAAATGGAGTAATGGGGTTTTTGGGATTTGATTTGGTTGCATGGGGGATATGTTATAGAGATGGGTAGTGTGAAACCCTGGAAGGAGAAGGATGATCTAATGGACTTCAATTGTTGGATGGTTATTTAGCTTATGGTTAACTGCCAGGAGGTCGATTTGCCTCTCCTTTGTCCTTAGTGCGTTTACATACTTTGCAAATAATAAGTGACGTCTCACGACGTTTTTGATTTCCTTCGACACTAGACAAACCTAATTAATATAGACTTACTACACCCTTAATTCAGTCGTGATTCAGCTTCACAGCTGCTGCACTAAGTCTGAAAAGGTTTTTTTCAAACAGGTAAATATTTCATCTTCGAATTATATATTATTACAGTTCTCTGGCTTTTAATGCAAGCCTTTTAATCTACCTCACAGTCTACCATGCAACTCCTTCGCTATTTAGTACAGATACATTCTGCTACACAATCTCTCTCTCGGTCTATGAGCTGAAAAAGGTATTTGAAAATATTTTATGGAGAACGAATATTTTTTCCCTGCCAGCCCCGCTCATCATCGCTGCCTCTATAAACCACGCTACTTTTGTTTTGTTTTAATTAACCATAATCTTATGAGTGATTTCATGACAAACCAGCTTATCACGATGTTGCATCTAGGAGCATCTGTACGTACACACATCCACACACTCTCCCTCACACACAAACTAATTTATTCGCTCACTGAGTAACTCATTTCATAATTAACCACGAGTGTGTATGTAGATACGTGTGAACGTAAACCCAACAACATGCCTATTTATTTTTGTAGTGGCATAAATAATATTTTTCTATATGACTACATGGAACGGAAACGACAATAAGTAACTCAACTCTCCTCTATGTATATGGCAAGCACTTAATATAAATAAAATAATTGCACACACATAAATGTAAGTACAACAGATTTATTTTAGTATACACAACACCAGTTAGTAACTCCATTTGAATTTGTTACTTACAGACACTGCACAATAATTGATAATTGTACATTTGTTCACATTACTTTGCATTCGTAAGTGCAATTCAGGCATTATGGCCATTAGGAGTAACAGAACAAGTAGGATACTTATAACAGTACGTTGTTCAACTATAATCGCATGAAATGGTTAGGGAAATTCGTAGTGACACCACAGCCTTCGTATATATAATTCGTTACAATCTTCTACTGGTTTTGCCACAGTCATATTTTTTATTCTGACCTCCGTAGACTTGTCATGTTAACTTGTCATTTATGTAGCAGTTGTTGTGACAGACAAATGGTTTAATGGCGAGCAGACAAGAACCTTATGAAATATCTATCCACTTATACCAATTACTATATAAAAGCTGTTTCTCTGAGACATACCAGTACAACTTGCTTCTTCTTGCTGGTGTCGTGGTGGCGAACTGACGATCATCATTACAAAAACCAAGAGAAGTCTGTCTCAACTCACTGCAAGTCTCATTCTCATGTCTTCTCCTGTATAAACACAAATTCTATCTGTACTCTGCTTAAACACACTTCAATTACACTTTAACAGTCCAGGACAAGCCTCCATAAACGGAGGCCGCCTCCATTTCTGGAAACCTTCTAAGGTTTCCAAAAACGGAGGCTTGGCTTCCATTTCTGGGAATCTTAGAATTAAAGTATCCACAAGTGGAGGCATTAGGACCTTAAGTTTCCAGAAATGGAAACCTTAGATTTTTTACAATAACTTTCAAAATTTTACAAATTTTGCAAACATTTTGGTCAAGCTACTTGAAGAAGGGTCT
>JABASD010000616.1:0-65516 GCA_019776165.1 Pogonognathellus flavescens | reverse complement strand
GGGGGACTTAAACAATAATGTTATCGCCCCCCAATTTGCTAATGAAGCAGTTTGCAGAATTTTCAGATTAAAAGAAGAAAAGAGCCAAATCAAGGATTCATAATTCATTGAAGCATCAAAATTCTTACACGTGCGAGGCTTTTGAGGTTGTAGGTCGACTTACTTTGAGTAATAATGAAGGGCGTGTGTCTGTGAGTAGGAGGATACACGTGTACATGTCAATTGTGTAAGCTAAAAATTATTACAAACTGTCGGTAGTTTGTTTCTTCTTAGGTTACACTCTGTACTACATTTTTACGATACAATGTTTCACAAGTTTTACAGCCAACGTCATTGTTAGTGGTAATACATATGTGAAATATAGTGACTATAAACTGACCGTGACGTTTTCCTTCATAATAATTCTTTTTACATAAAAGGAGGTCCTTAAGATTGTCAGAAAGTAGACACTATCTAATAACTTGTGTGTACCTGTTCTACTTACAGATTCTTTACTGAACCATGATATACTACTACGGTTACAGTTTTTTTCAGGGTGCAGTATAGTGCAATAATGTGATGTACACACTTTACTTTCTATCTTTATTCGTTACTTTGTTAGTCGACGAAAGCTTACTTCCGACTTTAGTTTCAACTCCACCTTCTTCTTCTCTCTCTCTCTCTTTCGTGTAACTCTTGTGTAAGTGCACGGTTTTCTATTCAGAGTGAATTAATGCATGATAAATAATAGGAGACTTCATTCACTGTCTGAATTGAAGTCTTAGGAATCCATACTGATTGCATGCACGCATCGCAAAGCCTTTTTATGCCCTCTAATCCGATTATTATGTAGGGGAAAAGCAAGACTTTTAGACAGGTTACAGAGAAGGAGTGTTTTATCACTCTGTAGCTTTTTCCTTTTCCTTTGAAATTAAGAAAACTTAATGAGATGATGAAAAGAGTGATGGTAGTACTTTGTCAACTCTTATTATGCTCATAATGCTGTGTAGAAATCTTCTTATTGTTTATCTACTCAAACGGAAAATATCTGACGTGACGAGTAAAACTTAACGTACAAATACAAGTTTCTGTCCAAAACAACTTGCGAAAGTTTTTTAACACTAGTCTTCTTTCAGCTGCTTATACATCATACTATGCCCCTGTGCCCGTTACTGCTATTCAACTTTCTCCGGGACTTTGCTTTGTAAGAACGTTTCCTTTTATTTACTTTTATACTAAGGCCTACTATGATGATGCAAGTCATATACAACACATACTGCCATACCTACTATTCTATTCATACAGAACAACGTTGTCTACTTTCACCATTTAAAATTACATTTAAAGCAAACTTTGTAAAAGTAATATTGATTATTTCTGTTTTCCAGTTTTCCATATGTATATGAAAAATTGAGGAAGCCTAAATTTATTGCTGAAGCTTTACACAATTGAAATATTATATGGATTTGGGGAAGATCGACGTTTCTCTTTTGGCCTTAGGCCACTTAGGCGTGAGTAAACAGTATCGGTCTGCAAACATTGTTGAGTTAGTCGCAAAATGCCAATATCATATGAAACTGAAAATACAATAAAAAAGTGGCTGACGAATCCATTTTTCAAATTCTGTGTAGGCATTGGCGTTAGCCTACTTATTGCCAGTCAAGCCAGTGTTAGAGTTCTAAAGGAAGACGAAGCAAAAATGCTCAATGGTGCATTATGATTTATTATCGAGGCGAAAGTCAACAGAAAGTAGAGGCTGTTTCTCCAACTCTTCACGTCCCAGGGCGATGTTACGACAATATGTTTCAATCCGAGGGTGCTTTCATCTCATTTTTTATTCTAAATAGACAAACCGACTTAGAGTCGTAATACGAGCATATAGTTTACGCAGCATCACACCTAATGTTCAATCTATACTGTTGTGATAAAAAGTACCTACTTTTAACAGTATGAATATTACTACTGGCGTAAGCGAATATTTCCAGAGATTCTCACAATGTGTGCTGTGCAATGAACTGTGAAGTCAATACCTGAAGACAAACTTATGTTATATATCTCCATTCTCTCTGTCTGAGAACGCACAGGTGGAATAAATATTGAAATATTTCATATCTACTAAAGACAAGGAATTTATTATTGAAAACTATTTTACCAACACACAACACAATAACCCACCATCTTGCAATATTTCCACAGTTGTATAAACTTCAAGAATAAGTTTCATCACATCCCCATAAGTAATTAAACACTTGTGTTCTTTTATAATTGCTCTGTTGTGAGTTTTCAATGGTATAGCTTTGAATTGTCAAGTTTACCATAATGATTTTCCGGATCTAATTAAGGATTCTCTTGGAGCAGTTTGTTCTAACCTTAGTTAGTTAATATTACCTTTCGACATTCATATACATTAATTTCCTCATTTACATATAGAAGTTTTCTTTGTAATTTGTAAATGAAGGCGTTTCATTCGAAGTAGGAAATTATACATCTCTGTTTGAGCGCTTTGTGGCCAACTAGGTCTGGCTTACCTACTTGGTACTGCTGTGGGAGGATGAAGGTACATGTATCAAACATACCTACGTATAATATTGTCCTCCACTTACGTAGTAAGTCTGAAGTATGTATATCTAGTGTCATAGCATGAGAAAGAACACATGCGAAGCCCTGAGCATTATTTTCAAGCAAAAGCACATTACTTTGGTCTCTTTTGTCGTGGGGCAACCTAAAATAACATGTCTATGATGTAGATACATTACAAATACTGCTTTAGGTGATACTGCAACCTAACTACAATTTCATTCGCATTTACAATCCGCAGAAATATATACTCCACACACAGTAGTAGAGATGTACTATGAGTAAAAGGAGGATATAGTTCAGAGTAATGTAAAACATTAGTTCATGCTCATGTCGGGTATATCACAAGGACGCAGTACAAGAACTTACTGCAGGCGATAGAACTTCACTTAAGTCAAATCTCATACCAACTAACTAACCACAGCTTCCTTTTCATCTTCATCTCCTTCATGTGATTGTAGTCTACCGTAGACTTTAGAAGGTACGCTATGGTTATGGTAGGGTGAATAGTCTACTTAGCTTTAGCCGTTCCACTTATTGTTCAAATCCAGTGGAAAATCCCTGCCGTGTAGCCAAACACATGTAAATAAATGCGAATTCGTGTCCAAAAGAAACCACATCTGATCGACATGACAAAACCCAATTCCCTTTTCACTTTCCTTTTTCACGTGGCATTGTACCAAGTCACGAAAAAGCAGACGGAGGGTGAAGTGACATACACAAATAAAAAATCTAAATAGGCTGGGGCGATTCTTACAGACTCGTTGTATTACATGTGGTTGTTCTCTGTCGAATCATCATATATAGCAAGTGGGATTTGCAGTTTGTAACCTTTCAGTACAGACATTTAGTTGTTGACTGAAATGTTTTTACTGTAAATGCTATTTCTTTCTACACATTAATAAGTCTGCATGCTCAAAGGTAATTACAATCACATTGGCATCCGTGTTTAATGTTTATTGTTAGTATTACGCTTCTTATTGTTAGTTTTGTTTATTTCGTCTTTCTTGAGTAAAGCTTTTTAAATTTTAAATCACAAAATTAGGAAATGTGGAAAAGGATGGAAAATTTCCCAGGATGAAATTACATGTCAAGGTAATAAAAGATTCACATCAACATATAGACAGCTAAGCAATGAAAGTAGACGTAGCTGTCTGTCATGCCACGATGTTTGTGAGGCTAGGGAAGGTTGAAGATGGGATTTTCTGTAAGTAGGCAGTTGCAGGTTGCAGTGAATTTTACACGGCTTGGATTTCTATGCCAATCGTGAGAGGAATACAAATTCAAATGCTAAGACCTAAACTTCTTGCATCACACTATGCGCCTTATACATGTATGTATTTTTTCATCTGTGAGTGTAAGTTCTTCATAAATCCTAATCAGAACCACAGAGTTACATTTCTCTTTGCTTTACACAAAGTGTTGAGAATAAGTTGGCAACTTATGAACTTGAAAAGTTATTGCGAATGCCCTTCCAATTCAGTAATTTCATAGCTGTCTATACTATCTGACACATATCATATTAGTATTAGGGAAATAATTTTTACGCTTTGTTAATTTACTTTTCTATCGACCAACTGTTTTACGTGTGATGTTTTACTAAATTACTGAGACTGACAGTGCTACATACTGAAAACATTACAGTATCACAGGTAGGTACTACTTTACTACTTACTAAAAATAAAATTGTGATAGGTTAATTAAAAATCAGAACATTTCTGGTTTCTATCATTAAAAAACTTTTCCAAGCTGAATCGACTGTTTGATAAACGAAATGAGCACCGAATCCTTTGAGAGAATTTAGATTGGATGGTTCTCTATTAGTACGTATTACTAGGTCACTTCCAAACCACAAACACTGCAGGGCCAAGGCTGCTAAAATATTCTCTTTTAATGCACAGTTCTACATTTTGGTGGATTTTAAATTAAGAAGGAGCTGTGTTACGTACAGCACTAAATCTAAGAAATTCATTGCATTATAAAGCTGGTATTAAACTTATATGATGAAATTGTAGATGAAACGTGCGTGTGCACATCTTTTGTGGATCAATTGGAGATACCGTCATAAACCTACATACTTAATGTATTGTATAATACATCAGCCCGCAGATATCAAATTTGATACGCTTAGTTTATTATTTCACCCACGCTGACCCTGACCTAATAACATTACTATTTTGCAATCTACTACTACTCTCAGTACTCTCAGTATGTGTTGTGATATGGGTATGTCTTGATGGTCTTTTTGAACCTCGACGGAATTTATTTGGAAGAACAAGTCTGAAACTATAATAATATTTAGTTGAACTATTAAATTGTCCTACATTTACACCAGCATGTCATAAATATTAAGTGTGTAGGTACTCCACTCTAGAGTATGTCATGGTACTTCATACAGTGTTGAAACATTACGTTCTCTGTCATTAAAGATGGCTTCTTTGGAGTCTACTAAACTGAATTCATATGGAAAACCCCAGTTAAGCGATTCCCCGAGGAATTACTTTAGAGATACGCTACCTACTTTAAAGTTACGTTAGTCTTGGTTATGAGTCTCATTGTTGAGTATTGTATAGCTAATGATATACACTGTAATGTAAAACACTATACTAGTATGTGAAGCCCATTTACACACAACGCAAAGTCAGAGGAGTTTAGTAGAAACATTTCTCCCGAAAAGCCTTTTATACGCAAGGAAGTTTCTCTCGCTCGTTGTAAAAGTTTGCAATGGCTAATTATTTTGAGATATGAACTACTCTGGTTCTTGCCTTATCTTTTCTGCGTGAAATGAACATAGTACATACGAAGCATTAGCTAAATTTCCGTCCACACACATTACTATACATTTTCCCTAAATTATGCAGTTCAGTACTTGCTATAATTATCACAAGTGGATTTGACTGACTAAATTCCAACTGATGAGTTGTAAGTAATGAGAGTAAGTTTGACCTGAATTCATTCTGACAACTCAATGCTTCATATAACATATTCCTTTGTGTCTTTGTCTTGCTGAAATGGAAATGATGATGATTTGATCATATTTATAAGAATAATCACTGTGGTTTCCCTCTTAGCTTCCCATAAATTACTATTCTAGTGCTTCTTAGAAATTGGAAGATTCTCAAAGTCTCTTTTAAACCTTGATATTCTATGACAGAAATGTCTTCAGTATCAATTTAAAAGTGATATATGTACACTTCTTAGTACCAACAAAAACTAAGTAAGCGTTCTTGGAAACTCCTTGAGATACATCAATACAAATCATATTTATTATTTTTATTGCTTTTATACAAGATCTGTGGTTTCTTGTTTCGTTTGTGAAAATTCTCCATTAACAACTAAAGGATAAATAAATCATTACATTGAGACTTTGTAGGAAATCCAATTTGCTTGTATACATTTTCAATAGCTAACGTTATTTGTTCCATAGTAGACTTCTAACAAACTCTCAGTAAATTGTAGTAAAAATGTAAGCAGTACATGTGTCTGTATTCTGTATATCCCCCACCAACACATCTAAGAGATGTACACACAGTGAACATAGTTTGTATTTCTTGCTGCTTCTATTAGCCAAAGGGTTCCTTTGGCTTCGACTTATCGCTATCAGTTCGACTTACTTAGTTATCTCCACTCGACCATAAAACTGTATACATACATTCGTTTGGTTTGGTCAGATAAGAGATTAGGATCGAAACGAAAACGAATCTCATTAGATGTGCAATAGATCTGTACTCTCTAAACGAAGTTAGACAAGATGAGAAGAACGAGAGAAGAGAGAGATGCTGATACTGATGATCATACTCTCTCTCCATTCTTCCCCCTTTATTTAGGATCCAATCAACTAACACATACTCCATCCAAGAAGACTCCGATGTTTTACTACCACCACACACCACCGCTACTATATATCTACCACATAAATGATATACTAATCTATTAGTTTCATTTTCGTGTGTTGATTGCTGGTAGTGTAGCCTGGTTGTGTGCATCCATGCTAAACTAAAGTAGATCTGCTAACTAACAATGCTGTGCATTCTTCTCTTCTTTGTATATATGCAGTGTACTGTGAAAGACAAAACATCATTTATACACCTATATGGTTTACGATAATGGCATGACTTCGTTTGGCTTGATTTTCTGCATGTAGACAGTGTAACAATACATTATTGCATGGCAAACACGCATTGCGTACAACCACACACACACACACCTAGTGAAACAACCCACGCACATGTTACCGAAATTGGAAGAAAATGATATACACTCACAAAGGTACAAGACTGAATCACTAATACGGTATAATGTGAAAAGGACACGTGGAAGTGCATATGCATTGTGATAGTGGTGTTGCTGATGTGATAGTGATAATACTGCGAGAGGTAACGACATTTTCAACCATAGTCAGACCTACAGTACACCTATTAGCAGTTTGAGGTTGTAAATGCTAGCTGAATCAACTACGATGATGATTTGATGATGGCAAAATAGTTACTCGTATATAGCTAAGCCAAGTATTAAGCAAGGAAGAAGGTAATAATATTATGAAGTTAAGAGAAACATATAGTACGATATAAAGCCGGAGCTTTTAGATTGCAGAGATATTACATCCATGGTAAGTAGTACAAGCAATGTATTAGTATTACTAGAAGTCCTGAACTGTTAGCAGAAGACGCGAGGGTGGCTTGTGAGGTGGAAATGATGAGATGAGGTCTATTTAGTTCTGCCTTTAGTTTCAGATGGATACCAATTTCATTTGCCGAAGTAAGCAGGGAATCGGTATTTTCAGCAGTTCAGTTAACAGTTAGACTACCCGCTGTTTTTGTCTGCTCTCTGTGTGAGTTGACTACTTCTTCGCTCTAAATTCCACATCATATTTCAAACGGAGCACAGTACACTGTACAGGGCACATGGAGTAGTAATTCCAGTTTAAGATGAAGGCAGTCGTGCTGCTTGGCCTCCAATTACCCTTCTTTTTGAGTTAGTAGTAAGCGTTGCTACGTGGAGAAGATACATTTCATTCTACTTTCTAATTTGTGAGTAAAAGGAAACTAAGTGAAAGTGAAGTTCAACTTAAAGTAGTAAAACAAGTGAAATACTGGTTGTTGTATATGTGTGTGTTTGGCATTGACTTGAAGGGCTCAAGGAAATGAATACCTACCTGCTATATTTACTTTCATACGTAGACCTTGTAGAAGTAGTAGGAGTAGGACTGTTTACACCAGACAGACAAGAACTGAGCTGCGAGACTATAGACATTCTTCACTCAACAACGCTACTCCTCATGATATCAACTCTCCAAACATGACAGAATTGAACAGAACGAAGGAAAACATACATGAGATATATTTTATATTGTCTATAATACAATGTAATGTTTAACTAAAGCGTGGAGGATACTAACTAGGTGCTGTTTATAAGAAGAGAGACAGAGTGTGCATTATAAACACACTTTATTCCAAGATTGAGGTATATGGTTGCTAACCATGCACAATAATGCAATCCTTTCTGCACGCAAGAAGGGGAACTCTATTTTATGCTTAACCTTAGACCTTTTACTTAAGTTTACACATTTGTATACTTTCAATGTATAAAGGACCGCGATGCTTTCCCGTTTCCTCAGGGAAATGAGCGGTGAGAAGTGCTTTCTTACAGACTCTCAATGAGAATTCACCTCTCGGCTCACCGATAGAAGAAAAACAGTCAGGGACATCACTCAAACTTGTAACAATTTCGAAGGGTAGAAGAACGTATAAGAGATCATTTACTTGTTAAAACTGCAAAATACTTCTTATAATTGATAAATTCTATGTACTTTTTACACAAAAAATACCTAAAATATTTTCAGAAACTGAATGTAGGAAGTAGGACCGAACCGAAAATATTTGTTTGTAGCATGAACTGGCCATTATACTACCTACATGGTATACTATACGTAAAATAAATCTGAGACAAAGTAAAATTAAAAATTGGTGTAAAAATATTATTTAATGCCATTTCTAAATATATTACTGCAATTTCTGTAGAGGTCCAATGAAACAATTTATTTTTGATTTATCTTCAAGTGAATTTGAAAGTAGGCTGGTGTGTATTATGTAAATGTAAAACTAAAACTGTGATGTTAACATTACAATATAAAATGGTCGAGTAAGTTAGAATTTTGGAGTAGTGAGGAAAATTAAGAACTACATACACCTAAAAGTACTTATAACAAAAGTCACCATATACAGATAAAGTACATGATATGATTTGCAAAGAGTCGTCATTAGGTTTTCGTGTTATATTATAAAGAGTTCTGTACAACAGTGTCAAAATATTCTCTTGCCTCCCACTGATTATACTATGTGCTCCGACTGAGTTCGTTCTCACCATTAATTTTGCAGATTTGCAGCCTTAGTCTTAATAACGATGCAGTTGGCTCATAATGGCTCTCGAGAAAGATCTGAACATAAGAAGTCGACATAACTCACATCTCACAGCTCTTATTGGAGTTTTCCCATGAGATTTGGATTGAATCATCAGCCATGCCATCGCAAGTCAACTTGGTCCAAATTACTATCTTCTTAGTGGAGTTTCAGAGAGAGATGAGTTGAGCTTTTAACTAAATACACTGACATGGTACCATATAGTATATTATATACAGAGTAAGACACTAAGTAAGTATACTATATATATGGGGAGATAATAATGCTGTGCCATATAAGTACAAACTGCATAATACAAATACCTCTATACAACTCCTAGCACGCACATACAAATACTTTTCATTCGCATAATATATCTCTTTCACTTAAATATTACCATGCCTTCGCATCCCTCCCGGTACTTACAATTTTACAGCGGCACTTTCTTAATCGTCTTCTATCACCAAGGCCATTTCATGTTAATCGACAAAATCTAAACCTTCATCTGTTGGCCTTCCTTGAAAGTCAGCTTTTCCATAAAAATACTTTTTGTGTATGCCATGTTCAAGCTACTTCATAAAAGGTTACTTTTGTTCAATTTAATGTATAGATGCACGTAATATAATACATAAAATATACACTTGTGTATAGCTATACGAATATATCTGCTATATAGGTATTTACTGATACATAAATACTGTATACATACGTGCTATATATACGTACAGTTGAAATACCTATGTAAAAAGGGACTACTTAGGTAGTAAAGTAATAAAATAGCGCTAATTCCGGAGTAGACAAATTGCCAAAGTCTGCAAGAGAATTTGTGGCTGAAGAAATATATTCATTCTGTGTTGAAAGGGAGTTGATTTTGTTCCTTTGTGCTCCTGTTTCTGCACAATGATACAGTGGCAGACTCACATTAGCTTTATTTTATCTGTATAAGCTTATCTCATTGTGAAAGCTACGACTAGGTTAGATACGTATCTTTTATAGTTTGCGGGTGTAAAAGGAATGAATGGGCGGTCTGCAACAACATTTACGGCTATGCTACTACAAGGCAACGCAAGCTTTTCTCTTTTCAGATCAGATTTGATTGTAAACTACCAACGGCACATTTACAATACGAAGCATTACTATTACTATTATGTACCACTCTGCCCGTGCCGTGTGAGTAAAGGAGACTCCATGGAGATGGGCGAACTGTTTGTGTGTGAGTGCCGGGAGAAGAAAGACGATTGATTAGTACCGCGACTATATAGCTACCGACTTAAAATCGTCGGTATTACACAAACCCACCAGACTGACAGAACATGTAGAAATAAAAGAAACCCGCTGTGTGAATTGTATACGCGTACTGTGATACATTCAGCATTAGTAGTGTGGTTGAGCACAGAATAAAATATTATGAACACATGATAGAGTTATGCTATGAATTCATTCAAGTTTACTAGAAACTGAAAGAATCATGAGATGAGGTTTAACGAAAAGATCTGAAATCGTTAACTGCTTCAGCATTAGTCGTTGGAATTCTTGCGATATTTTATTACCTCATACCTACATAAGTTTTCCAATGATATAGCTACGCACAAATCCTGTGGTAGTATGGGTAAAGATAAGGTTATATACCTACCGTTAACTTTTCTGTGTATTAAATTCGCGAATTTTTGATAGAGTTATAACAGTTATATACAAGAAAGGTACGTTCCATATACTATGGTGTATTATTAGCTGTGCGACTTTATAAGGTAAAGTCAACAGATAAACCAATTCTAGGTAAATACGATGGTGGAATACGAAGAGTTAGTTGTTATAAGTCTTTAGACGCTTAGAAGAAGATTTGGTCAGATTGCGCGTTGGGTTTAATGCGGACATAGGTGGGTACATGGGATGAGGATGAGCAAGCAAGGTAGTAAATCCATTTCCAGGAAAATAGCAAAGTCTATAATACTGCATGGTAATACTTGTGGAGATAGGAAAGTCCTACATTGATATTGGTAGTGGAGAAGACTGTTGGAGTGAAGGAGAGAAATCTATTACTTTCCCCATTACATTTGCAGTTAGGAGATAGTTTAAGCTGCACATTTACCAATAGAGTATCCCTGTGATGAGCCGAACCACAATCTAAATGCCGAAATCACTCCGGAAATGAAATGAGCCAAGTAGAGTATGGATTGGTTGAGTTGGAACTGAAACGTGATTTCCATTTGGGCATTAGTCAGTCAGTCACGATTCTACTTAAATTAAGTCAGTTCTTCCACGGCTGAGCTATCTGTATAGTCAAGTGAAATAATGGCAACTAAATCAGAATGTCGATGTCTCTTCTCAATTCTGTGTGAAAGTGTGAATTGCATTTTCAGATAGTTTAGATAAGTCTTCTTTTGACTGGAATCAAATCCAAAGTACTATTACGGTTTGCGGTTTCGCTTTAATCAGACTAATGACGAATGAATTCGCGTGAATACCATACTAGTCAGAGCCAGGCGAGAACTGCATTCGGATTAAAAGGAATAATTTAGAGCGTAACTAACGAGAACGAAATTTAGTCCCTTGTGTACAGAGAAAGTGGTACACAATAATAATTAAGTCCTTCTCTTTTCCCTATACACGAGAAAACAATGTTCATGAAATAAAAAAATTCAGTACAAGTACAACTGTGCGAAATGTAGCAACTTATTGTTTTAAACAATTTACCCTTGGATGGTGATGATATGAATGCTGTAATTAAATACTCCATTAGTAATTGTCCCCAAATTGGACTACAAAGAACCGATATGTGTGCAGAGATGGGTTGTAATATTTTATTCGTAATTAACACAGATCTCCGTAGGTATCATTGTTCGCGAAATTCCAGCATAGTTTTTGTAACAGTTGATTTAAATGAGAAACACATTCATCTTTGTTTGCCCTAGCAAGAAATGACACAGACATGCACAAGGCTGGACCTAGTTCCATAGTTTATAAGCTTCCATACCGCAATTCCAATGTTGCACCATTCAAACTTTATTTAAGACACACTCACTGACTTCGATAGATGGGTTAATTAGTATAACTGTCCGACGGGGAAACAACTAACAGTTTACGTTAAATTGTTAAATGCAGAACTTACAGAAGTACACGATGCTGCTTGGAGAGTATTTAATCTTATTCAAATAATTATTGATCTCTACGAATAAAACTAGTAAAACTGTGTAGTATATTTTCTAACACGGTATACATGTTTTTATATCCTACTCATGTTTATACGAAATATATTAAAGATAAATTCCCAGTTGATCTGCTACCAAAGTATTCTAATCGTAAGTTCTTTTGTGGCTCAATCATGTACTCAACCTACCTAATGAAAAATACAATGGGGTATGAAAAATAGCTTTGTGATGAAATCTAGCAAATGGAATAGAAGGCAAAAGAAAGTTATTGACACTAAAAAATCACGGAGACAGTTACTAATTTATATTTTAGTTTTAAAATTACATAGGATAAGAGTTACAGATTGAATAGAAACCTTCGGTTGAATAATAGCTCGGCTCAACTTGTGTATATACAGTAACTGTAATAGGTAATTGAAATAAATATATGTCATTTGCTTGGGTTATGGTTATGCTCAACTGTGTATTTTGTATTTAATACAATGCAGAAAATGAACAATGTTTAAAACTACACAAACGTCACAGTCATAACTTTTAAATCAGATACATTGTTGCATAGGTATAGGTACGTTAAATTAAAATAGCAGTGATTGGTTTGGCTGATTCATACGAATTGTCTCTTGGTGAGAGGAAATTGCACTTCAGCATAAAATATAGGTAAATAGAAGCACACGACTTGTATTACGCAAGTATACAAAACTTTGTGCACGTTTTGTAAAGCGAGCAATGTGAACATCAGCAAAACTCCACCCTTTATAGATTATACGAAGATGCAATTAAATTAATTGTCAGCAAGTTTCGTATGGATACAAGACATATCCTAAACTCTCGTCGTCGAGTCCTTGTATATAGAAAATGTTACATAGGTACAGTACACTACTGTGACAAAATAAAATAGCAACGTATGCAGCAGCTTGCATTTTACACAACAACTGGCTTAATACTGTCTGTTCCTAATTCAGGCGTATGGTTGAACGCCCTATCGGTAAAGGAAGACATAGTAGAGTCATATAGAAACTTTTGTGTGGTTTGCTGGCATCAAAACAAAACCAAGAGAAAAGACAAAGGAAGCAGTCCAACTTTCCAAGTCAGACTTATATTCTAAGCTATACACACAGAGTTTGAATAAAACTATCTGTAAGTCACAGTGGTATTGGTGAAGTTAAGTAAGAGCCGCAACCTAAGTAGTAAGATGATACCTCTACATAAATACTTGGGAAGAGAGTGTGGAGAAAGACTCAAGTGTGAGAGTCAGACTCATTTCAATTTTCTCCTGGTTTGTATTGTCTTATATATAGTTATTTTCTGCTATACTTACCATTACTTATAATCTTGTACTATATATGTGTATTATGAACAAAGTTGTTCTTTGCTTTGCTAAGTATTTCCTATATTAAGTTGAACCTGGAATTAAATGGGTGATGTCACGTGTAAAAAGAATAAGGTATGAGAATAAGGACTGTATAAGTACATTTATATACGGGTAGATTGGAGTACCACTACATGTGATGAAGTAAACTCATCCGTTAGTTGTGTAACCGAAATAGAGTCTTAGTGGATTTAGTATGTTTAGTCTGAATAACTCTGTAGTGTAATGGTTTCGAGGATAATAGCTAATATCCGAGTTATATATCACAATACAAGCAAGTAGCATTTGTATATGTATCTTTGTGTTTAAGAATGGAGACGCGTGGGTGAAAATAGTGTTGTATAAATAGAGATATATAAGTACCTTTATATTTATACATGGAGAAAGCCACAAGAGTTAGGTCTGTTTAGGAGTATAAGGGAATGGCAAGTGTTACGCCCATTCTCCTGTCTTCCGCTTCATTCAGCTAGAGAAAAAGGAGCTCAAGTGAGGAATGGTAGTGAAAAGCCTCCAAGAGGAAAATATTTTATTGAGAAAGCGTCACATTGAAACTTCCGGGAGGAATAACAAGTGACTCTTGCCTCCCAAATGAAAACTCCATCAGATTCGCCCATGAAAAGCACTCGCTTTTCTTTTCCACTCTCATATGCTCATTCTTTTCTATTTTATTAGATTCGCTCCTATCCGACTACTTTCCTCTCGCTCTGTCTCTCTCAAGGGGTCCTTTGGCAACTTTCTCTACTGTACCTTCGTGTGAATAGAGTTTCATTGTGTGTCTGTATATGTGTCTCACAATTTTTCCTTTTTGTGCACAGACATTATATTTTGGCCTGTGTATTATTATACTTATTGTTTCTAACACGTGCCTAAGCAGTTATACAATCCAGAAGCTCATGAGGTGAGCTGCTTTATTTATTTTGTCATTTTTGCTTAGTGGCTTACTTAGTTAAAGATTTTTGAGACTGATGAAGAAAGTTTGCTCAGTTAAGGTATCTTAGTACTAAATGAGTATAATAATAGCATAATACTTATAACTATTATTACTATTAGTATATCTGGGATTTTGTGAAATGTGGCCCAATTTCGTTGATACTTATGAGATGACAGAGATAGTTTAGTGTTCCCATTCATTAAGCCATTTGTTTGGAAAAGTGTATAAATTATTGGTACCTATGTTTGTAATTAAGATAACGTGCGTATTTACAGTGACCTCGTCATGCATCCAACATAAATTCAGTTAACGAGACAACTTAAAGTTAATGTTTGAAAGGTGGTTGTGCTGCATTTTCTTTGCCTGAAGTTGAGAGTCTCTTGAAAGCAAAACAATTTCCTCGTAGTTTAATACGCATTCAAAAGAAAAGATTGATATTAATTGTGCGTAAAAACTGTCTATGAGAATATCCTATTGAGTTTTGCCACGGAACTTTCATTTCCGTCTTAAAGTCATCAATTTATGCTTAATTATCTAATAAAGAGGTTACGATGTTAGTAATTTCCTCCATTGGTTCGTGCTAAAAACTTTTTCTGTTAGCACAGAGAACACGTATGTAGATTTCCTTATTTCTTGTGCAAGAGCTGCTGCTGCTTCTGCTACGTGAAGTTTTCTAAAGGAAAGAAGATTTAAAAAACAATTGATATCTTTTCTTCCTACACTTTTCTCAACTTGACTAACACAGCTCATCCTACTTTCTCTGTCTAGTTTGAAAGGAAACGAATTCGAAGAAGGAGAAAAGTCCTCTGTTCTCTTCTTTTTCTTGGACACACAAATACATATCACATAGAAGGGTTGCTCTAGATATGTATCTTGCAAAAATAGTCCTGAAGCATTTCCATATAACAGTGGTAGATAGGTATATCGCAATGTTAATGGGACTGGGCATTGTTCCAAGACTACATTGCCTGGTTGTTACTAACGCTTCTTCTCTTTTTCGTTTCGTATGGTATCTCCGTTCTAGTTTGAAATGTCCTCGGATTTTGTCAGCTACACATTTGCAATATATGTAAGTGGTATATCCCTTATAAGGAAGGAGTATGTGGAAAAGTGCAAAACGTGCGAATTATTCTATCGTTTTCACCCAACTACTACTTACACTGCACATATTCAGTCAGGGAGAAAGAGTTCTTGTTTTCTCTTTTCCTTCTTTCCTGACTAACTATATTCCTTTGTCTTTCCTTGGGTGTAATTGACTTAACTCTCTTTGACTTATTTAACTAGTTGAGTTGTGTTTGGACAGCCGAAATGAAAAACTAGAACAAACGAGATTATCACAAAGGAATTCTCAGATCTCTAGATCTGTTTATAATTTTGTCTTTATTCAATCACGTATATATCTGCTACGATTTTTTTGGAATTAGAATCAATTGAAACTTTTTCGTTGCTTTGATCGTGATTTTTACATTACCATGTTTCATCGTGTCTGTTCAGTGATAACAGTTATTTTCAAGTAGAGTTTTTACTGCGTTCGAGCACTAACATTTTATTTTAGTGAAAGAGTTAGCATGTGGTGTGCGAGGTGTATAGAATGTATATATCGGGGAAACTTATCTATAGGAAAGTCATGTATAGCTTTCTTTCATGCGATGCAACCTTTACACAGAAAATCCTTCTGTGTGAAATGAGAGAGATAGCTTCCATGACGGTCTTTAAGAGTAATAATACTGTTCTCTCTTGACTAGTAGGTATTTTTCTTCTTGACAATAACAAGTCAGGGATTTCATTTTATGGCAATTTGGATTTCAAGTTGGTACTTTTGTTCTTTTCTCTGCTGCGTATACTCGACAAGACAAAAGGAAGATCTTTTCATGGCTTTTCAATAGTCTTTCTACTGTTGTCATCGTGTTCCACATTTCATAACATCAAAAGCTTGCAAGTACGTTTAATGGACTGCCTTTATTCTTCGTCTAGTTTTACCTGCTCTCACTCGCTACTTCCAGATTATAGTTTTCCAGTTGTTATAAAAGCCCATTAGGAGGATCTTCTTAGGTTTCGTTTGTAATTATTTCTTCTAAAAGCATTTCAGGTATCATGGATCATGGCATCGTGGTATGGCTCGTGTTTTACTGTACTATAGTCTTCGATTTTACTTACAACTCTGCACATGACAATTTAATGCCAATCTATTACTTTATTCAATAATGGCAGTAACATTATATCCAAAAGGCTTGTGTTACTTGTATTCTTTAGCGCAACGCATCATCCGATGACTGCTATGACGCATTTGTAGAGTCTGATATTTTATCAATCATAATAATATAATTGGCCATATCCTGGTTACCCTCAAAACCTTACACATGTAATAGCTAAACAGAAACCAGACTGGTGTAGGTTAAGTATTTATAGTCGTTCCTAATTTGTATGCTTGGTTGGTAAAGTGCAACTGCTACTACTACTACATATTCTGTCCCTATCATTCCACTTTGACATACCTAGTTGACCAGAAAATTATCAGAGTCAACTTTTGGTAGACGCAACGTATAATTATTATATTATTATCCTTACAGCTGCCACCCGAAACCAGAAAGTAAAAGAGAACTCATGTATAATAACAAACCTTATATAGTCTAATCGAAAGTCCTTTGTATTTACCAGCATTCATTTTTAAACACGTATTTAATATGTCAAAGTAAACAATCCATGGCATTTTTGATTTGATTGTTTTTCATGCAGGTAGGTGTAATAGAGCAGATCGATGAATGTTTACAAGCCTTAGGCATGTTTTGCTAAACTGCAGTCATTGCACTGCCGTAATATAACAATGCAATCTAGGCAATCAACTTAACTAAATAAATGATTAGTTAGGTAGGCCGGAAAGGGTAAATCAAGTGTCAACATTTATAGTTTGTGTCAATTTCCTTGTGTAAGACCAGTTTCTTCAGGGGGATTAGTTATTTCGAAATACGTTCTTGGATAAAATTCAGTCTAAATCAATGCAAATAATTACGTATATTGATTTATTCAAACTACACACACACATTACTATGTACATAAGTTTACCAAGCCTATTAATTACACGCTAAAAAAGTAATTTGTACCTTATGGATTCATAACCGCATTGGTACTAACAATTACTACCTAATACCTAACCCACCTATTTCAAACTATAAAAATACAAGTTCGGTTTAATTTTTTATCATTTTCTTAAAACATCTATTTGAAATTAAAAATCCTGTTTAAAATAGCTCGGAAAAACGATTTTTGTGAGGGTTATGTAATTATTAATTATGGTTTATTTTTTCCCCATTTTGATTTGTATGTCAAAAACATTTGTGAAACGGTGAAACCTATTTATGTTTACTAGGGAAATTAATTTGAATTAATTTTGACTCTAAGCATTTTTAGTATCATATTATTATGTAGGTAAAGTAGGTAAGTTATACAATACAGGCAGTTGTAGCAAAGCCTTATATCTCATGCCTCATACATGTGTGTGTGATTAACGATTAAGACAGAGTGAGAGTTATTTGGGTTTGTATTTACTAGTGATAAAAAATAACACTGCGAAAGTCTAACTTTACTTTTACTTCCTGCGCTTGACTAATAAGAAAATAAAGTTTGTAATATAATGTATAGATTTTATTATAGTGAATGCTAAAGTATAATCCGTAAAGTCAAGAAAATACGTTGAATTAGTTTGCAACACAACATGTTATGTATTAGGTATATGTATTGTCTATAGGTATTGGCATTACTATGGCTGCTTTTATGTTTCATATATTATGGTTCAAAGTACATCTGCTATGTAGGTGAGTAAGAGATAAGTAATGTTGGGTTTCTCTGGAGTCTGTGTGTGTGCGAAAAGACTTTTACAATAATGTAGAATAATAGCTCGAGTTGAGTTTCATCTCATTTCATCTCCTCCGTGTATTGTCTCGATGAATGAGTTGATTTGAGCAGAACTGATGTGAAATGCGTTGATGTGATGAGCAAAGTAAAAAGAGAGGCGAATAATGTGAATACGACCGTGTCTGTGGTTCTGCGGCAAAGAATAGAGACGAATGGGAATAATGATTGTGATGTTGTTAGCAGTGTGGATGAAGCAGAGAGATAGATCGAGTCAGTCGGTCGGATTTCCAAGTGTGTTGCATTCTCATTTTCTGTTTATACTCTATTACTAATAGTAGTTAGCATTATTATACCTACACAGACTCTCTCTTGTACTTGTTCATTTATACAACTCTTTTACTTTTGATAATATGATATATAGGAAGGTAGTCGAATAATGCTAAACTTGTTTCAGCTCATAGACTGAAAATGAAACCTTAGGTTTTGTAACGAGCTCGCAGCTGAGATAGAGAAAACTCAAATAAAGTAAGTAACGCAGTGTAATGTACTTAAGTAATGCAACGTAAAGCAAAGCAAAGTGAACTATGGAATGGCATGGAGAAAAGAATACAGGGAAAACTTGAAACGATGCACACATTTACTATACACATGGCTGATACAATACACACAACTGCACTAGACACAACTAGTAAAAGTAAGCTACAAACCGTGGTAAAGAGATTGAGAGGCAGGGCAGGCGAGACAAGGAGGTATATATGGTGAACAAAAGTTTCCTCGCTCATAGTTCTCCATGTCTGACTGAGTCTTTTGTTTTACTTTGATACATTACTCGCCCATTTGATTCGGAAATAATTGAGTGTTTCTTTCCTCAGAAGGGAAAGGACTTCTTATCAAAATCGTTGATTTCCCACTTTTCTATTCTATTTTATTAGTATTTCCCCTCACTCATCTTTTTTCTATGATTTTATTTGTTCTTTTCATTCCATGCACCTTTCGACTACCATTACTTACTTTGTATTGGCTTTAGTTACTTTGTTATGTTATTGCATGTACCATGGAGGAGGTTTCCATGTGCAGAAAGAATGAAAGAGAGAGAGAGCGAGAGTCATGATAGCGCTTATTCAATAAAAACTTTTCTTTTGCTTTTCTTGGGTATCTCCGCAGCATTAATTTTGCGTTTCTCACAGTTTACAAATAAAGCCCTTCAATGAATCGAAAAATTGTTTTAACTGACAAAAAGTAACTTGTAATGCTTCTTTTTGGCACTATTCCATGCTCCGTAATTCTTCGGGACTTTACTTACCATTATAGAATGCTTGGAAGCTCAAGTCCGTTCTGTTTTCGTGTCGCGCATTACATAATAGTAAATAGTAATGACATGGAATAAAAGGGCTAAGGTTTTTTCTTATACGTATAGAGAAAGCCAAAACAAACGAAACAAAACCTTTCATTGTGTTTTTAGCAGTTTGTAGAGCTGAAGTGATATATTTACAAATATCTATGGAGGAAACTCGGAGATACTACGGGGAACACACATACATACCGGGTTCTTGAGAAAGTTTCCTAGTGATGTTTCTGCACATAAAGTGTAGAAAGCAATAGAAGAAAGTCGGGTGATGAAAATGTCTATAAACGGTGACTAATGTTTTTAAGGCTGAAGAAATAGTTTAGTGATATCCTGCAGACTATCGTGTGCTTTCAAATCTTTTTCTTTGGTTACTCTCAGTCCAACATGCCATTTGTCCATCCGCTTCGCTCTCTCGCTCGTTCCGCACAGCAAGGGTAAAGGAAATGGCAGAACACTCATCATCTTCTAACAGTTAAATAATGTGCACTGTTCTGACTACAATGCAATGGAACTGTATACTCCCTTCCATGTACTTCGGTAACCTTAGTCATTTTATTATATCCGCCTCCCTATACTTCCAACAATCTACTACCTTCCAAATGCAAATCACTTGTTGGGAAACGCAATATTTTCCAATTTTTCGTTTTCGGGGTTAAAAATGCAACAAATTAATTATGAATCTATAAAATTACTACTTTTTTAAAACGCAATAATATTCTATTTACATATTTCCGGGATTTAATAATATACATAGTGTAATTATGTTCATATGTACCATGGATCTCAATATGATGAATATGATGTAAAACTGCTGTAATTGGCATTTACGATAAAGGAGTAAGGTTTGCTAGGAATAGCGTGGTAGATGTGGTGGTGACTGGTTTTAACTTTTGCACTGAATAATAGAAAAGTTCATTATTTGTGTTGTCTTGTGTTTTTCAGGGAAGCGACTCGAGCGACTGTTATTTGGCAGTGTTGACCATTTTGAACGTATCAACGGAAGACGCAGGGGAGTACATGTTTTTTGTGAAAAATAGCAAAGGGATCCACGAAGGCACCATACTGCTAAATATCACGCAAGCCAGTTACTCCATTTCCACATCGAGAGCTTATGGGCTGTCTCCGTCGACAACAACGGGTCTTTTTGCCACTCTCAGCACTGCCATTTCAAGCGGGTTTTGGCCCTTCTGGCTACTGCTACAGTGGCTCTTTGCCGCGTCTCCACTTCTCAACCACTCCACAAACTAGGATTCTTCCGAAAATGCCATGCCACACATTTAACTGAACAGAAACAGAGTGAAGCTACCACCCTAGCCACTACTTACTTCTACTACCATACTACATTGCATCTCTCTTTGTTGTAAATTGTAGGGTGCGGTGCTTCGCCCTGCATTTTTTCAATTATTTCAAGATGGATGAGTGCCCAATGCACCACCACCACCACTATACTACCATCAACAACCACACAACATTTATATAAACTGATATATACACACAGTACCTAAAACATACGAAACTGAGTATATCTTTCCCAACTACAAAACTAACATCAAGCTACATAATAAGACCTCGTTCGGTCTAAAATGATGCTAGTTTTCTGTACCGAAGACGAACTGGTATGAAAACGAGACTGTAATACCAACAGGAATAGTTGGCCGCTCTATAAACTCTGCCTAACTGAGAAATCCGACGAGAAGTGCTAAATGTTCCAGTCGGGGACATAAGCAAAAGCTCTTCGGCGGGCCAAGACTCAGAAGACTCACAGAGAAAACTCAGCATTTTCCACTCAACATTCTGTATTGTCAAGTAGTACATACATAACAAGAGCTGGTCTACTTTAACTTTACTGTGAGTATAATTCAACAACACGTACTATTTCTCGTTCCCACTGCATACTATATGCTATCTGTAGTATTGTTACACAAGAAATGGAAAAGCAATGCTGTGTGTGTATTTCATTATAGTGAAAGTACAGTTATAGTGTGACTAACATACTTGTATACGTAAAACGTAGCGTAACTCACCGAATGGAACAGAGCCCGAACGCATTGCAATGAACAGAATGAGACATGAGAACACAAAGTGAAAGTGGACGTGACGCTTTGTTTGTACGGCCTGGGATTGTACACCACACGTACATTGAACTGAAAATGCCATTCATTCCCGATTGTATTCCTACTCCTCCTATATTATATATGTACGTTACACATATATATGTACCACATACTGAACATTCTACGGAGGTACATCTTTGAAAATTACCCGCATAATATATCTTAGCTCCTAACTAAACCACTTACTATAAACAGACAAACGTACTCCGCATAATACACACACTCAGATACTTACATAGCAAATAGTACAGTAAAAACACAGATTATACTATATACTACTTAACATATATGTGTGTATGCTTGTTTGTAACCCCGTATACATATGAATATATATGTGTATGTGAAATATAAGTGTAGGGTGATCATTGTGAAGGAATAATATACTTACATACTAATATTATAAACCTATATATAGGTATATTTCGTGCTATATATACATACGTAACGTAACATGCAGCATTACAAAGTGCACTATTACTATTTGTGTGTTATATGTAATAGAAAGAAGGCCAACAGACACAGAGAGAAGCTTAAATTGGAACATTTTTGGTGAAAATAGCGCAAACGGGTAAAATGTACATGGCTCAGTTAACTTTACTCTCATGACGACGATCATTACAGTCATGGACATGAAATATAAAAAAGTTTTCAAGAAACTCACATGTTGTGCGTAAGTACCGAAATAAAGTGAACTCAAAGTAAAGACTCGCTCTATGCTTACACAGTATAAAGCATAAAATATATGGAATAGTGGGAGTGTGTACGTTGTACTTGCACACAAGTGTTATGTGAACTGAAGTAGTAGGAGCTACGTTATATAAACGAAAGTGCAGTCCAGAATGTCCGGCAGTGTAGAAAGTCCAGTTTCGGAGAAATTCTACTAACGTCGTACCCACCCAAATCGTACATGATATGCTATGATGATAAACGCTACGTGTGTGTTTGTGTGTCTGTACTGTACCTTATACCGTGTTGTATCGTATCCGTACTTGTATTATTGTTCTACGACTCTGTCTATATATGCCACTGTGTTTTGATGTTTTCCTATGAAATGAAATGATATGTTATTCTCTGTTTACGATTACGGTACGATAGTCTATGATATTATTATGATTCTATGATCGTCCATGTCATGCCAGGATCCCCCTTTCTGTTTCGTACTCTTTATTCCTTTTCCTGACATGACATGACTTGTACGAGTATCAAAATAATAATAATAATACAATACCTAGACTTGAATATTGAATTGCATTCACTTTTTCATTTATCCACAACTACAACTGCTCAATTTGCTTTGGTTAAATGAGACGATTCGGCTTTTCTGATTTTTTGCTAATACGCATACCAAGGACTACAATATTACACGGAAAATTTTAGTTATTTGCATTTATAGTGTCCTGCCTACTATTTACATACATATAGGCATATAGCATAATCATAGTCAATGAAGACTGGACGGGTCAGAGACATAAAAAACTATATTCTGTTGAATTATTCTATTATTGTGCATAATACTCCAGGGGTTTGTCATACAAATATTTGCACATTTTTGTTGAGAGTATAGTATCATTCTAGAATGTGAAAAGAGTATCTTTATACGTATTACTATTATGACATAAATAACTCACGCACATAACGAATAGAGTTACTAGAAAAGCTTCTGTGGTCTATACTTTTACATGAAATAGTATAGAGTACTATTACTACTAGCATGGTATTACAATAAAGTTTCTGGTTGGACTGTATTAGCACACAAGACCATGAAGAAATTCACAAAGCAGTCTATTGAGATGGAAAAATACAGTAGGATTCTCCTTTAGTGCAGGGCAAGTTGTTAAAGTGTATTACTGTTTCTTTCCTCATAAGAATAAATCGTTGACTTTTAGTGGGACCCTGTGTATGTAGTAGAACAATGTACGTTCATAAAATTACTGTAGAGTTAGAGATGTGCGATATTTTTATGGCTCATGTATCATGTAATTTAGTTGAGTATTTTCTTTATAAATCAGTTGATGTAGTTCTCCCAGCAAAAATTCACGCACATACCTAGTTTGTTTACCCGAGTGAACTTGGCGTTGGCCGGATGGGAAAGCTTAAGTAATTCCACACACTATTCTAACAAGTATATACACTTTTCGTCCTTTTTTAGTCAAGTAGTAGTGTGTGTGTGTTTGCATCGTGTATAATATGCGTATGGTCTTGAACTATTCGCACTGCACTGCTATTACATAACTCTACTTGTGCACACTTTCACATTATTTACAATTTATGAGGGGCATTGCCTTTCTTACTTTTCTGTCGCGTCGCTTCCGTGTGTGCCTTTCCTCCAGTTAAAATTCATTTCCCAGTTTGTGAAGTATACAAGTAGTCGTCAGTCATTTTAAAAAGTGTAAAGTGTGTGCATACGAGCGTTAACTAATTTGAAAATTTCACTGCGACGCACACCATGCGTTTACCATACAATAGTCAACTCAGCTTTTTTGTTTGCATATATATTAGTAAGTAGCTTATACATAGAGGAGTATGGTTAAACTATTCAGTCAGAAAGCAACCCTACTACTCTACCAACTGTGAGAGTGTTAAAAGTATGTAAATGTTGTTTTAATATCTCAATAGGAGTATCTCAACCAAGAAAAGCTCATATAAAAGAGAAAGGAAAAGAGAGAGAAACCAATACGTATTAGTTGTAGTTGTTGTAATCACAAGAAAAGTAAAGAAAGAGGGGAGAAGAGAGGAACTGAACACATGAGGTTGTTTTCCGTTAATAACTATAATGCTATAGTAGTCTAATGTATATACAGGCAAATTTATGATAAATTATAACATGTAAAGTGTATTCACAATAGGAAGAGGGAAATCCACTGTGTTTCCTTGTATTATGATAAGCAAAATAGAGTTTTGCATGTGCATGCTTTTGTGTGTGTGTGTGTGGGAGAAAGAAAATTGCTGCATTTAAATAGAAGAAGGGTACGGTGCAGTCAAGTATGTATTAAGTGTAAACACTATACTCTATACACGTTAACGTATGTTTAAGCTATTTAGGTGTGTACAGAAATACACATTTTATAGTGGAATGATATTATAGTGTAGTATTATGTGTTTCTGTTTAGGTATATGCAGTTTAAAGTGTAATGTGACTGTTTGGGGTATAAGTAAGTATATGAAGGTTAATGTGGTAGTTGCTGGAGACTTTCTTTAGCCATGAGCCCTAATTGCCGGGGTAGGTCATCAATCATATCGTATTAGTATCAGACAAGGAAGCAGCACGAGGCGAGCCAAAAGGCACTTATCTCACATCTCACTTCATTCACTCTCTCAACTCAACTGAAACTCTTCCTTCCCCTTGGAGTTCTGTTTGAATTTGAATGCCTCAGGACAAGAAGGGTGATATGAATTTTATTACGACAGATAGCATTTAGTTTCCTATATCATCATTTTATATTCGAAAAATATCTTTTCTCTCTCACATCAGCTCAAATAACTTCTACTATACAAAGTATTGCGCATCAAATCACATTACTATTATCACTGTCGTTCATCATCAGTCCAATCTTAAATAAACTCACACTGAATTACTTTCACAGACAGCATACTATTATTCTGTACTGTATTTATTACCACCGTAGCACGGATGGACAATTGCGACATTTCGTGTATTTTTCTTTGTGAAAAAATGAATTACACTTAAAATCATTTCTATAGATTCAAGCTCCGTACACTCCACAATTGTATTTCGATACATGCTGTCTGTCGTGTCTGTATTACTTACATATACGATTGAAGGTTTACTATATATTATAATATTATAACGAATTATTTCTGTGGAGAAAGGTTGAATGAAGATTTAAGTTTAAGTAAGACACAGATAATGTTGAGATGCTTAGTATTTGCAATTGAGAAAAGCTTATTTCCCTAATGGCAATTGGTGTCAATAAAATATGTCTGTAGAATCTGTAGAAATATAACGCAATGCATTTAGGAGAAACTACTACTTTAGTACAAGTAGCAACATTCATTTTATGTTATGTGTGTATGATTATCATGTAACGAAGTTACTTTATAGAAATGCCAAAGCTGTCGATAATATCTGTCCTTAACCACGATAACTCAAGAACGGATTAATATATTTTGATAAAATTTGATACACGTACTAGTGAGGACCTATGCGTGGCTAAATTCGAAGATGGAGTCCATCGGTCAACCCCTTCATGACTTTTGACCTTTTAGAGTAACTACTATACAACCTCAAATATACAATGCATTCTAAATATACCGCTTTTTGAATTCCACTTAGGTTTCAAAGTGGAGCCCCCCAACTATTGAATTGAGTGTTTGAATGCTTCTAGAAATTACTATTCTTTTTAATACATTACATGGACATTGCTGGACGTTCGTCGGAACATCAAAGTACATACATAAAAACGCTTTTCTTCTACGTAGAAGTTACTTACATTAGTTCACTTCGTTACTTCCTTGGACCACCGCAAATGGTTTATTTGAATCTGAAATTCCACAATTTATTACTGATGCAATACTATAAAAATTTGTATTTATGCTACTATTACTACTAGCAGATTGGGTAATACAGTTGGAATATTCAGATCCGCCAATAAAATAAAGTATTATGTATATATCTCGTATATAAATGACAGTAAAAAGATTACAGCTATTGAATCTGCCCTACTTCCTATTTTATAGAAATACTAGCAGGAACTGCTTTGAGCAACTGCTGCTACTTATTTGTACATTGCTTACGCATCGTAGAAAGACTTTGTCGAAAGGTTGTCTCGCGGATTCTCTCAAGCTGTAAAAAAAGACGCAACACAACAGCATCGCCTGGAATAGTAGTGAGTACGGAAACTGTGACTGGGACTTCGACTGTGGAACTGCATGGAAACTGGAACCACTACTATATTTTACGTATTTGTGAAAACATTATAATATTCAATACGGTCTATTTTACTGGGACTAATCTGTAATTTTCCCGAGATAGACAGTAAATTCCCAAATCTCTAATCTAGCACAAGAATAAGTCAACGAAAGACTCACAATATGCTATGTACGGAAGAAAGTAGACACAATGGTAGAAAGACGTTCCAGTTAATGCACATCACATCATCATCTTCATCTTTATTCCAATGCCCACGCTGTGAAATCCCATTAATAGACATTTCTTGCATAGATTCAGTTCATCGCTGCGCCGCCTTTACTAACTGCTTTGTCGATGGAACATCTCATAAATTATGCCCAAGCTCTCTCTCTCTCTCCTTCTATCTGTACCAGAGCCGTAGCTAAGTCTCCTTGCGTTTCTCTTATATTGAATTAGGTCTTTGGTTGGTTTGGCATGACCGACGCATTTCTTTCATACTAGAACCCGAATACCATACTAAGGCAGTTTTATACTAAAGTAAGTAAACTAGCTTTATGCAAACTACTATTTTACTATTACGAGTCGCATATAGTGCATATAAAATAGTGTGTGCGTGTATTGTTCCTTTATACTTAATACTAAGCATGAAGTAGATATATGGAATGAAATGAAGTATCTGCGTACGTGATGTAATAGAATTTTGGCGTTATTCTAGTAAGTAATACAATTTTTGCAACATAGAAATATAAATGTAACAAAGCATTTCTTCCTCTTTTTACACTGTGAGATAATAGTTTCCCGTCTGTGCATTATTACTCGTATCACTTAGACTGTTATACTATTTAGGAATATAAATATATAGGATGTCCCTGTTTTATGCTTATTATCTTATACTTACACATGTGCATGCAACTAAACACAAAGTTTATAATACAATTTGGACACTATAGGTATACTCATACTATCTTTAGTATCTTGGATACACAGATGAGACGTTCTTTCAGATTGTAAGACTTTCAAAAGTATTTTATTCTACTTTCTGGTTGTTCATGGTTGTTGCACATTCCAGCGTATCCCACCAGACATTATGGACTACCACCACATGACTAGTTAAAGAAACTGTGTGATAACCGCGAATAAAAAATGGAAAAGAGTTTCAAAGAATAATAATAAATATCTGTACTAGATTCAACTCAATTTTTCCTCTTTTTGACTTAAATAAATGTGTACTAGGCAAGAGTGCAGCTGTAAATTTTAAGCCACTGTAAAAAGTTGATATATAAAGTTCTCCAAGTTATATGCTATACTTATGTCAGTAAATTTAATATATACATAGTACTTCTGAAATGAAAATTTTGTGGCTATAATTAATATAATTAAGCGTGCCTAATATTATAGGCTAAAATGAAGAGAGAAGGTACTCAATTCAAAAATTAGGTATAATATTCGCATCAAATATAGGTTTGGACTTTTGCAATGAGCAGTAGAACTGCCCATTAAAGCCCGAAAGACATTTGCCTGGTTTGAAGTGTTTAAAAAAGTGCTAAACGAGGTTTCGTCCTTTGCCAATAATGGAATAGTGGAGTGTGGCAGTGTTACTCGCAGTCAGTTAATATTTATTACCTCTACGCTGTTACAACTAATACCAGCTTTCTTTTTGCCAATCTACTATACCTACCTACAGTAATAATAGACTTGAGTAAAACTTATGAATGTAGTATTATATTATATTTTTGTGTTTTTGTATTGTACAAAAAGGCAATATCTGGAAAGTCCAAATATGCACTTTCATTACATGCGAATCATGCGATATAGTCATTCATAGAGAAAAAGTAATCCTTCCAGCAGAACTTCTTTTTAATTAAATGATCCTTCACTAAGTATTTCCCCTTTAATTTACTGTCCCAGTTTTGGCTCTCATTTACATTTCTTTCATGGGAAGAAACACAAACCCGCCTTATGCCTTATACATATTGCATGATATTTAAATGATCTACTCGTACAAAAATAATAATATGTTATACTTGTATTTTAGTCTATGCCTCTTCAGACACCACTACTTAAATACATACAACAATAACAACGATGTATGTGTATGTGTGTTAGAATAGAATAAAGGCTGCATTCGTTTGTTTAGTAATGAAAACAACGCAGTAGTGTTTGTGTGAAATGTTTTCTTCGCAGCAGTGATTTAGTTTTCTATTGTATTGTTCTAGTATGTTGGTAATGAACTCTTATATACATAACAGCATGCCTGCAAAACAACATTGTTCGCAGATATGAAAGTCCGATAGACGTTACAACTTGTTTAGAATTTACCATTCAAGCATTCATATTAGCTCCATGCTAACTATTAAGCAACAGTGTGATATTACCATTTAATTGTGTTCGAAGCGAGTCACGGAATGTCATTATTTCGTTCAGCTAAGCGATTATATCCATGCACTCACTCACACTACCAGAATTACACCTTGGGGCGAATTCTTTTCATTACGAGAAATCTGCTTTCGCCTAAAACCAATTATTCACGCATTCGTTAATTTATGGACACATGCATAATTGCAATGTATAATTGCACACATTTACTTGATTAATTAAAACATTAATATATTACAGTTTTATAATGTTTATACCTATTTTAGTACAGAAAGCATTTCAAACGCAGGGTAGATTCTCAAACTTATATTGTATTTATTCAAGTTATTGAATCGTTGGTATCTGTAAAACATTACAAGTAAAATATTAAATATGATCACAGAAAAACTTTACAGATCACAGAAATCTGTGTTATTTAAAACATTCGTTTATTAGCATGTTATGCTAGTATAAGGCATATCATCGTAAAAAGAGAGACGAACATGTTTAGCTTTCGATTTGAAGCAATAGAAAGCTTAAAAGCATTAAATTGAAACTGAAAAAGAGATTAAATTCTCATTTAGGTCGATCGTCAGCTAAAATATGGGTCTTGTGTGTACAGAAAATTAAATCTGCAAAGCAAAATGCAGAACTATTAAAAACGAGTATAGGTATACTTATACTAGCACCCGTATTATGTTCCTACACGTAAAAGTGAAACTTTAAATCTATTTTTAATTCAAAAAGAGATTAGAAATACCTAATTATATTTAAGAGATTTCTGTATCTCGCTGTGCATTAAAATGATAACAGTAACTGCACTCCACGGGTTATATCAAAAATCGTTAATCTGCTATACCACGGATTACCTACAACTCGCTTTGCACAATATTTTGGTGCATGAAAGAAGATTGCTAAAAATAAAATACCTAAACACACTTGTAGCAATTGTGTATAATACAAAGTTATTATCGTTGATCTTTTCTTTCTATACAACAAAACCGAAGAAAGTAGTCGAAACAACATTTGGAAAACATTTTTTGAATAACTCCTATTACATAATAATAACGATTTAGCTAACAATAAGTTATACCCGAAGAATAGCAAACTGAATAAAACAACAACAAGATTCGCGTTTAGTAAAGCATTTCCGTAACTTATCTTACTTGTATAATGCAGATTCAGTCTCCGGATACGATGCGTTACGAACGAATGAATACTGCATAAAAAATGGGACCACCATCAAAACAAACTGACTGTTTGACAAACTTAAAGAAAAACTTAGGCAATAATATTATGTATATGACTACCTAGTTAGTCTCCAGAGTTCCACATTAGTAGTAGTTGTGCAATGGCACTACATACTGATAGCACAGAAACTTCCAACTATTTACAACACACAGCTCAAAACAATATAAACCGGAGGTCTTGTGAGTTACGATTCTTCGTAGTTGTACTTTACCCCTTCGGTTCACGTTTTACCATTCATTATTGCTGAAGTCAACTGGAATCCAAAGTCAAGTCGACTATTTTATGGGGAGTTGCGTTCTTCACATACCTTCGCACTTCTGACTCGTCCTACACAAAGCTGCTAATTAATTCTTGTCAGATACCTTCAATTTAATACTAGTAGGAGGTATGTACACATACTAGATTAGTATTATATATAGGTACCTATTTAAGTTTATATTATATATACACGGAAGTCTATATATCCGTTCTACCTTTGAAATAGACGAAAGCAAACGAAGCAACACAACTGGCGTAAATAGGGATTTAGTTTGGTTCGCTTGAATAATGTTGAAAGAAACGAAGCGAGATGCATGATGATTACTCTTTCCTTTCCAGCTGAATGAGTGAAGGGACTTAGAGGAGTGTAGTAGTTCTAGTTGTAGATGAGAAATGAAGAAAAATCCTTATCCTTCTACAAGCCATATAGCCACACTGACTACACTAACACAGCTGAATGAAACTGTGAGGAGTAAACTAATTAAACGCTTTTGCCGTTTTACCTTCCATTTTATTTTCTCAGTCGATTCTATAAACTACTGCACTAGTACTACTACAAATATCCAACTCTTTTCATCTCTTGCAATTAGTAAATGTTCATTGTCTTCACTCGCTTCGTCTTTCAAATCCATCCAATAAATGCTTTCCATGTCCGTTCTCCGTTGGCAACCTTCGCATTAGAACTACTCTCTCTGCTAATCCCACTTTCAGACTACTTTTTTCTTCATTAAAGTCTTTCTAAGAATTCTAGATCATTACCTTGTCCTCAAAACTTTGAAAAACTTTTTCCGCTCAAGTGCACTACTAATGTAAGTAAGCCAAAGTATAGTTGATGTATCCGTAGCAAAGCAATTAATTTCAATATTATTTACTACCAACTTCACAGATCAAGTACAGAATGAAGAGTGTAGTGGGGTTTACAAAAGTATATAGAGTACACCTGTGTTGTACCTAGATAGATTAATCAGAATCTCAGCTAAATGAAAATTTCAAGGTATTCATTATTTCATCAGCCTGATTGAATTCGCTATTATTCATTTCTCATCAATCTCATCATACTTTCACAATCCTGGAAAGCAATACATTCCAAATTCATTAGTTGGACTTCTAGCCATGATTTACGATAAAATAACTATCTATTCCAGTAATTTTGACTATAGGTATACATTTCCGAATTCCGACACAATATACAATTTTTACAGATTGAAATGTTTCGATTTACCCACTTACAATTTTTTAGTGGTATATTAATATTTTTCATTATATTATCTAGTAGATGGAACTTTCCCACTTAAGTCTGATGATTCTGTTGATTTGGGTAAAATATATTCATAGTTTCAATATCAATGTTTATCTGAAAAGTATGAAACATGGAATAGGTTTCTGTAGTATACACTGTGGCCATTTGGAGAAGGAGTAGGGAAAACAAGCAGTTTCCATACCAGTTGTCCGTACATGATGAAACTTGGAATTATAAGTGTAATATGGGATCTGCTAGGGAAATTAAGTTCTAAATTAAGTTTCCCATGTTGAGGTGGTAAAAGTGAAAAGTGGCAATCATTTTGCACACTGTAAATATTTTCAAAAAATTATCAGACTGATGCTCCAAGTTTCATACGTTGAGGTATTCTGAGTTTGTATTCTTTGACCGGGTGGATCTAGATAACGGGGCCTTGAGCTAATGGAATCAGATTTGATACTGTACTTGTGTCTTTCTAGCTTGTGGTAACTATAAGTAGGTTAAGTCACGGCCGTGGTTAAGTAAATTCACCTTTAGATAATAATGGTTTTAGGGATTTTCAATGTTCACATTAGTTCAAAGTGCATAACTTCACTGAAATTTGGCCATGACATTGACGGCCTTTCATGTTACAGTGCATATTGCAATATATAGTAGGCATTAAGTGATGTAACCTGCGTTGCTATCATGTTAATGTTGTATGTCATATTACATGCACCACAATAGCTGCATCAGTGTTACTTTCCTATTTTATTTTATAGTTATCACACTACCACGTAGGTAGCATCTAAAAATTAACGATTTATCTTCCTACAAGTGATACTAAACGGTTTTATGAACTCTGTAAAAAAGTAGGTATAAAAGGTTCATGTAAAAGGTCGAGTTTGTCATGTAATGACAATTTAACCTTTATGAACTGAATAATAATCACCAGCAATGAAAAAAGAGCTCAATTTTTTAACCTGTACGAACATACGCAACTTAAAATTTATTTACCTGCCATTATAGTAAATATTTATTTGAAACTTGGTTGCTCTCTCGAAATTTGTGTAAATAGGACATATAGGTATACATAACCCAAAACTGCTACATAATAAAATGTTTCTAATCGATTGCATATAAGGAAATCACGTTGAGGTAATGTGGGGATAGGAGAATATATCTTGAAGAACTCACAAAGCCTGATAAATCTTTTGTTTTATGTACGTACATAAATGCACACTAAATGTATAATTCAATACAGTCTCGTGAAAAACGTTCAAATCAAATCCAACTTAATGCTAGACATGTAGAAAAAACCGCATGAATTTATGATGAGATATGACGGGAATTCGGATAAGAGTCAGAAAATATTCTAAGGGAATACGTTCCGCCTTGTTGCGGATGAGCAACACATAAAATACATATGACATAAAAATGTAATTGTGCTTCTACATACAGGGTCATGTCACAGATCGATATAGATACAAAACTTGTCTTTTTATGCCTCTCTCAAGTGCATTTTAAGAGTTTTTTCGTGAGAAAGTAGGCGACCCCTGTACACATCTAGATTTTATTATAAAACAGCTATGCATATCTGTATATAAAAGTATTGATAAATATTTGAGTAAAAGACAGACAACACAGTGAACCATTAGTGTCCATAGCGGTGGTGGTGGGAGCAGCAGCCTCGGTCTTCACTTTCAGACGGCAAACCACAGAATAAATTATTAATTTGATTCTCCAGGAACTTGCCAACGAAACCAGCGATTGTAAAAGAGTCAAGAGCTGGTGGTTGTACTTGTGCAGCATGAAAATGGAAAAACTTTGCATGGCATGAGCCGTGAAGAGGATTGGACTATGAACGCTACACAGAACAACATGCACCTCTTGAATTGTGTTGCATGAAACCAGAAAAGCCTTCTCTTCTCATGTCAAAGTCGTGCCAAAGCAAATCAGTCTTAAGACATTATACTTTATATTTCCTAAAAAGAGACAGACATTTTTGGCTCCAGCGTATACAATACACGTTATTGAAGTTGAGTAGAAGGTATACATATACCATAAGCAGCTTTACATAGTAAATAAATACTATACATGCAGGTTGCTACAAATAAAAGTGAAAATCAAGTTGTAGAAATATGAAACAACATATTACACACAATATATTTGTAAATGTAGTACACTAGTATATAACACTGTACGCAACAAACATATCTATATAATATAATAAACTGTGACATCTTTTCTATGTAGGTAGTCACTCCAAGCGTTATTGGCGTGTGTTCATGTTCCTTCGTTGCCATAAACAAAAGTAGCCTTTTATTTATATAAGCAAATGTGACTTGTTTAATAATAGAAAGTACTATGTAGAGCATTTTAGTTTATTATGTATCTATAGCCGCAGCATGCTCAATGTGATTCAATGTGAATGTATGTGTATAAAAGGAATAGGAATATTATGATAAGGAATTATAATTTGCTAAACAGAGAAGGAAAGAAACAGTAAATGCCGATGATAGCAGCTCATAGTTAAACCATAGGTCATGAACTTCTTTATTGTAACGACAATGCGGCGACTCTCTTGACTACAGACGACGGTAAATGCATCCAAAAATTCGGAGTTCTAACAATACCCTTGCATGCTCAAGTTAAGCCATTAATGCCATTATACTATAATTATAATATGATAACCTATTTGTCTCATTTCTCCCGTTCGATTTTCTCTTTATAATCAAAAAATTATTCTACATAGAATAATTTTTTGATTATAAAGAGACAATCTACATTACAAAGCTCCAACATATCTTATCTTATAGAGGCAATGGAGACGTGTGTAAACAGTCATTAGTCATTAATAATTGCCAGCAATCAATGATTTAACATTCAATAGGTAAGTATAATTAATTTCGATTTAGGTAATACAATGTTGCTCATTTATTTAGGCAAATAGAATTTGTTGACATTTAAAGTTCTAAGCACTGAAATATTTAACATGCATAGATAGTGACATGTAGATTTTAGCTGACTTGAACAAGTTTACTTTTAAGGAGCTTCTGTATGACTGTTGTTCTTTCTACAAGTGTGACAGTTTGGATTTTTCGGCTAAAGTTTAGTTTTTACTCACCGAGTAGTAACAAGTACTCGGTAAGTATTGCGTAGGTACTAATAGTAATTACTATATACTCTATCAAAATTGGCATTAAATAACATGACCATTATGTAATAGCATTGACTTTATTGACTGTGTAGGTATTGTAATTTAGAAGTAGTAGTAGAGAAATACATTTGTACGGCTCACTCTATATTATTGCGTTTCCGTCCATTTCTAATGCTTCGTAATTTCCTCTGTTTAACAAACGTTTCCTTCCTTATCCTCATTGTTTAAGTATTCAACCTTGTTTGACATATGACATATTTGATTAAGCGAGTGTTTCTGTGGGTGGTAATGTGATCGTGATAAAGGAAACAAGCATCTCTAACCTGTTAGACAATAAGAGAATCTATGAGTCCATTAAATACTTCACATCGTACGATGGATATGTAAATAATATATGACAATAACATAGTAAAGCATACACTGTTAACATTGATTAATACACATTAACATTACATAACAGCTTCTGTTTACGAATTTTGATGGATGAATTGCAATTGATAGAGTAACAACACAATTTCTACTATATGACAATTATGAAGTGTTGCTTCATTGAACATACAGTAATTGCAGTTCCAAATATACCAGGGAGACGATTTTCATGAGAAACAAAATGTGCTTCTCCCTCTGTCCTATGGTAGATTGGCAGATCAATATAGTTAATGCCAACTCTTCAAGTACTTAAGGATAAAAGTATTCCATATTTCGTGTAGAAAAATTATGTAAAGAATCTCTAAAACCATTTTTCATTTATCTATGTAATGTTTATAGCAAATAGCTGTTTACTGTTTTCGGCTGTGTAACAAATTATTCAACTACATCATGCAACAGATTAACAGATTCCCTGTACATTTCTACATCTTAATCAATTAAAAATCCGGAGTAGTAAATATTAAGATTGATCTGACTGCATTCGGTGCATGAGATTCTTTATAACATTGCATTTGACAATCTTACTCTATGCACATATAAAAGATTCTGATATGATATGATAAATACATAAATGTTGAATCTATTATTTACTTAGGTACGTACAAAATTAAATGCGACAAGAACAATTACCTATATAGATTATGTTATATTAGAACACAATTACAATTACTGTTTCAAGAACAATAGTTTTCACACATTGTAATGTGAAATGCTGTTATTCTCACCTTGCAATCCTATAATGATAAAACTAGGTCAATGGAGCATGTGGTGTATTATTTCTATTGCCATGCAGGGTCGTTCGTAACAGCAACCATATTTATGTTTGCCTTAAAAGCATTCAGTTTACTTGTGTGGTCTGTTTTCTCATTTGCATATATTGATGTGCAACATTTATATGTAATACTGTTCAAAGATATATACCCAGTTGAGTTCGTATCACATTTGGATGAAAAATTGCACACTTTTACATACCTAATGTAACCTGCCACCGTATATATTACATGACAAACATCAATTTGGAGAGGTACCTATTGCTAATAATATTGTCCAAACCAATTGTAACACATGTAGTGCAATACAATTAGAATTGATTGGCAATATATTTCATAGAACAAAGTCAAGGTTACATATGTCTGGATGACTTATTATTCAATTTAATATAGAAACGTTATTTCCGGTTTGTATGAATAATTACAAAAAGTCACGTCGTTACACCACACATCCATAGTTCAAGGAAAACTTATGACGTTATTTCCACTTCTTTCTTGTATTTCAATAGACACCCGTCGCACGTGTCCGACTGGAAACGTGCACTTGCCCTCAAACTTAATTTAGCAATGTAGGATAATTGATATGAATATTTACACTCGAAACTACGCAGCAGTAGTGTACAGAACTGCAAATTCTATGTAATTTGGTTTCCTACACTATAGGACATCACTAAATATCCCAATTAAAACGAAAATGATATCCATTTGTGTTCAAACTAAGGCAAACTTTGAACAATAAATGAAATGTAAAATGATACTGTATGGAAACCAAAAACGGACGACCCTATCTATAGTATCCAGTCACAACACAACCATGTAAACGCAAAAGTTATTAATTTACATGGTAATCAGCAAAGAGAGAGAGACAGAGAGAAGGGAGAATCAGGCGGAGGAGGAGGAAGGTCGACCTTACAACCAGTAACTTTCCCGGATGTGTGTGGATACAAAGGAAGGACGGAGTATACTATTATAGTTCATACATGAAAAGTAGTAGAATTCCAGTATTATTATATAGAAGGAAACTTTAATAAAGGTCCCATACACACAGACATGTGGTAAAATACTACCACGGAGCTTTGCTTGTCGTTTTCATGCCACTGCGACGGAAACAGATATATAAAGGAAGAGAATTGTGCTCAAGGCAGGGTCGCTCATCTGAATTTCATGTAAAACGAACCTAGAAACACAATGTGTGAGGATTGTGACCATTTTACTACTACTACGACGTAAGTATACGCAATATATGACAAAGGTGAATCATTGGTATCTGCAAATGCACTCTGTTATTCCACACAAAGATTCAATCAAAGACTAATAAATATTATTAACATGCTTTAGTTGCTTCGAAAGTGATATTAATGTGTGAGGCATCACATCGTATTTTGTTTCATGTTCGAGTAATCTAATAATACACGAAATAGATTCCGATTACAATTAGATGGTGTACGATGCTTGGATTCACAATAAGATCGATAACACTGACAATACATGAAGTCTGTGTGACACAGCAGTAATTCTGTTGTACGCAGCATATTATTTGGAGACGAAGAAATGTCCTTGGATAAATAAAACAGTTACATAAATGCACATACTAATAATAAATGGCATGTACTCTGTATTCATATGCTTATAACGTTGTTATTGCGTAGATATATCGACACAGTTCTTGTACACGAGACAAAGAGAACTGCTATCATTTTTCTTAGTTCAATAAATACCAACAAGCCAACTGATGTGTACACACAAACCTAAGTCAGACCGATTCAAGTCACTACATGTCATCTTCTGCTCTATGTGACATCCTCCCTTGATTTTCAAACCTTTATTTACAGATATTAGTAATAAATTCACACTTGTATCCGTTTATCATTTAATTTTCAAAACTAAATCCAAAAAAAATATTACCGATTTTAGCAGTGCAAGGATTTTCACAATACTTTCTCAATTGGTTAAACAATGTATCAAAATATTTCACTTTTGGAAACAAAGTACTTAATCAAGAACGTTTTTTATAAATAGTTCAACATAATAATGCGTACAAATGCAGTTATTTTTGGCAGTTAATAAGAATGAAAAAATATCGTTCGTGACACTCATAAGAAAAAGAAATCAAAAGAAAGTAACCAACAGAATAAATAAATAAGAATCATTTTACGGAAACCCGAAAAGATTAAACGAAAGGAAGAATAAATCTATTAAAGTAAAGACGAAGACAATTCTGGTCAAGAGGATCGAGAAAGATAGGAAGTCATCGAATTTCACATCACTTGTTCACGAGAGACATTGCACTGCAGCCGCCCATCATGACTTTTTTCCAGTCACTATTTTTTGTTCACTGTCTATGGCTACTCGCAGGGATTGCTAATGGAATCACAAACCGTGAGTCTAGTCACCCGACTAATCAAATCTCTACTTTCCTATACATACTACCTATCTAAACGTTCTCTTGCACTTCAACTTGATTTGTCAGATCCTGTCTTACTTTCCCTCGTTTATATAATAGATGTACACATACCTATGTTCTATTGGGTACTTGCACTAATACTAATACCTACTAAAGGAAACTTTATATTCCTACGGAGGTACTCTTTGTCGTTTGCGGTCTCAGTTTGTCCTTGTGTAGTAGTATGTTCCTATTTCTATGAGTTATTTCTTCTTCCCCCGCTTTTCTGAAGGCTCTATCCAACCTGAATCTTAAGTCTCAAATTGTATTGAACGATTCTAATGCACGAAGTAATTTTAGAAGAAAGAACCATAAAAAATCTTTTCTCGGTATAAATGAACCCATTTAGGGTTCAAATCAGTACATCGTATTTCCTCAAGTGAAAACTCCAGTTAATGTAGCGGCTTTCTTTTTTTGACAGTGGCGGATGTCTCTTGTGGCCAACAGTTGATATCCCATCAACCTAAAATCAATACTGCTCTCAGAACGAAAATTATGCGCCAGCCTAAAATTGTTAATGGCAATAATGCACATGTCGGGGAATACCCTTGGCTTGTGTCCATCAAATTCAAGAGTACTAGTCACCATTTTTGCGGAGGTAGATTTTTTAAAATGCATTCATGTATAACTTAACCCTGAAAAATCTAATAATGTTAGTATATTAATTTGTCAAGTTTTATTTATACATATAATAGACGGTTATTTGTCCTGCTATTTTTAGGTTCCTTAATTCATAAGCGCTACGTAGTTTCAGCGGCACATTGTTTCACTGATTTTAAAGATGGGTAAGAAACGTTATTCGTATTAACTTTACATAAAATACATTCCATACGCTTAACATATTATGTAGCACAAGTTTGATTTGCTGTAGAGTATTGAACTACATAATGTTTCATAGCTTTTGACAGGATGGTAATAATGCATGAACAATTCTTACACGCGATCCATGAACATTTTAATATAAATTTTATCGCAAGAGTAAGAATATGTGACAGCAATCTTGTCAATCTAACAATAAGCCATGTGCGGTCTATTCTATATGAAAGACGCATATTACTATGCAATTATTAGAAATGCATTTCTGGAATTGGGAAAGTGTGAAACATTATCGGTATCTGTCAGCTAGCAAAAAATAATGGAGAAAAATATGTCTCGTTTAACATTCCGAGTGTCTTTCTCTTTACTGGAGATTCGCTTTGACACTTATAAACATCCAAGTTGGCAGTATCCTATTACTACAGCTTCAAATGTCAAAGTTTATTATAAAAAACAGCTATGAGTAGACATGTGAGACATACATCAAGTGTAAAATTGTAGCAAACTGTGTTTTTCTCCCGTGTAAGGTACTTCTCTTTAAACACGATAAAAGTAACCCTTGGAGAGCACGACGTGTCAATTAAGGAAGAAGCAATCAATTCCATTGACGTGGGTGTAGAGAATTTGATTTTCCATGAAAACTTCAAAATTAGAGGCTTCGTGAATGATATCGTTTTACTGCGACTTGACAAGGATGTGAATTGGAGTCCGTACATTAGACCTGTCTGTCTCCCAGACTCAGATAGTGCGGATGCGCTTCTAAATGTCACTGCTACGGTCGCAGGTTGGGGAAGAACGTCAGATAAGGTCATTGATACAATAGGTGCGTTTTAAATCATATTTACAAAAAAAAAACATTTTTAAAAGTAAACCTTGTATAAAAACTGTATATATCTATACATTTATTTTGTTTTTTATCTTAAACATTAAACCTTTGGTATTTTTTTACTTAATAATATTTTCTGTTTTCATTATGGTGATGTTTTAGAGGATTTGTCACCAGATATTCTGAAAAAGGTGGACGTGCCAATTTTGGCTAACAATCAATGCAAAAGTTGGTTTGAAGAGAGTAATGTGAACTGGTCTCCGTTGGAATCTCATATGTGCGCTGGATACAAAGAAGGAGGGAAGGACTCCTGCCAGGTTGGTTACTTCATTTCCCTTTGTAGTCATATTTTCCCCTGTGAATACCGTTACCGTAACCGTTTTCCCCTTTTCTTTTTATTAATCTCAAGTCACAGACAGGGTTCACAAGATAATACAATCTAAACGAAACTTTCACTGAAACATGATTGAACTACATTACAAAAATATTACACGTGCATTGCTGAGACATGTGGGATGTCAAAATAATAACGATGATGTGAGTAACGAGTCTGTCTGAAAAACTCTGCAGGATATTTCCTTTTTGTCTATCAGTTAAACCATTTTCTAAGCAAATATTATCTATTTCTTTTAGATAATGACAATTTCCTTGAGTAAATTTTGCACATACACATGCTGAGTGCATGACTGTAAACACAGCGTCCACACCACATTCTTGTCAGTTGATAAGTAATAAAAAGGCAGTGAGCTTCTAAAGTCAATATCCATTATTTGGCTTTCAATATTAGTAATAGGCTGTAGGTAGCTAAGCTAGTTTGTCTAGTTATCAGTAAATAGGATAACATCTGAGACATCGCTTTTCATTTTACACAGGTGAGTACTGTACTGTGTTGCATTAGTTACTTATACTTGTAGTATAGTATACTGATTGAGATGTATGCGAACGAAAATGCTAGACTTATACTTCCATTCCAGTAGAAGGAAAGAGTAAAATGAAAATGAACCTCCATTTGTTTGCTTTGACTTTCTCATTTTTTTCAATCTCTCAAGAATTTATCTCAATCTTGTATAAAACGAAACAAGTTGCGAATTGAGTTGCTAGTTTGTGATATTTTATTTAAATAGATATTTTGTTGTATTTTCCCAGTTTTATTAGGAAATATGATTTACGTATCTGAAAACAGTTATTTAAATATTTATTTCAGACACTATTTTTTTGTAAACAAATTTAAGGCTTACAAATTTCATTTTTGACATTATAAAACAAAAAATTACCCGAGTGTTATTTTATTTTATTGTAACATTATTATTGACAATACTAATATAAATTTGAAATGCGACATACGTTATAATAAAGCTTGTGTGTCGAAATAATGATGTAAGTGTTTGTATAGTTAAATGTTTGTCTTGAAATAATTTGAAAGGGTGATAGTGGTGGAAGTTTGACTGTCACCGTGAAGAATGTGCAAAGAGTGTGTCTGGTTGGAATCGTATCTGCCGGAAGAGGTTGCGGACGTCCTAGTCTCCCTGGTGTGTACACACGAGTCTCAAGTTATCTGGATTGGATACAATCTAAGATCACACAACAAGAACAACCTGAAACTAAAAAGCAAAGTTGAAAACTCCTTACAACGTCACTCCGATAAGAAAGAAAGTCTGCCATTCTAAATGTATTTGAGACTAATGTATATGTACATAACATAAGTCTATCTATACAACCGAACTAGTTTATACATACAAATACTTCAGTCTATACAATAAGTATATTTTTCTATACCACGTAGTAATTCGTCCTAGTAGATCTGTAGATGTGTCTTGTCTGCATGTACTATATATGTCCGTGCATTTTCAACAGGAGAAAAAGAAGCAATAAGATATGAACTGGTTACATTACAAACGTAGTTCTACACCAATACCAATACAGTCTGACAAATCTCTCTGGTATGGATACAAAAGAGTCGCTTAGAGTCGGAAGCGGATATACTAATATCTAATAGCAAAAAGTAAATATCTACATACCAGACAATCTACTACAAGTCTAATAATAATACCGGGAGGGGTTTCATTTCAGTATTTCTGTCTATTGCTATCAGTAAGTAGTAGTGAGAAAATTCAGTTCAGTTTTTCTTCTCCCAGTCCACTTTTCGTCTCGTACTCCATCCTCCTGATCCGATACTATGCACCCAGTGAGAAAAACAGAGGAAAAAGTGTGCTCGTAAAAGTTTAGTACGTACACAGCAGAAGTATATATAAGTACAAGTAAAATACGTACACAAGAAAAGAAAGTATATCTAAAGAGTCCTGGTAGAAGTAGTGCTACTTGTTTCTAGTACAAAAGTACACACTAACAGTTGCTATCTCGCTTGAATGTTATGTACAGATATTCTCCCGTTTTTCCTGTACACACAAGTAACTCGGACGATAGAAAGAAAGCAAATAGGACAAGTGATGTGATTCGATGGAAACAACTGGTTTTTTACTCGACGAGTACTGAAAGTTCAGCAGTAGTAGTAAGATATTCCAGAATCTACTCTGTACTATTTTATATATAGAGATAGTCTCCAAGATAGAGACAAAATACTGATAGTATTGCATGGAAGCTGCTACTAGTAGAAAAAGGAAGGGCAAAAAGAAATGTATTTTGTATCGCTCTTATGCTCGTAAGTACGGGGACAAACAGAGTTGAGCTGAACAGCCGTCGCCGTCACTCTAAACGACTTATATAGATAGTAATATAACTAATGGTGTAATACACACATGGAAACTATTACGATTTGCTATTGCTTCTTATGTCCTTGGAGAGAGAGAGAGAAAGATTCCGTTTCAATACGACACTCACAGTCTCTTCTCTCTAATACTAAAATACTACTACAAGCCAATGCAATGCATCCATGTAATAAGCAAAAGACAAAAGTTTTTTATGTGTCTTCTTGGATTAGAAACTTTTTACACGCCAATATCGGTTTTTGCACACAATCTCCCTTACTCTCTCTCTCTCTCTACACACAAATAATAATATACCTACGTAGTACGAGGAGAAAGTAACATTGCATTGCATTGGTAGTTTAGTAGTTTAGTTGTTGAGTACGTATCTCTGCTTGGTAATTCTGAAAGCAATAAGGATGTAAGAATGTCCTCCATCATGAGCAGGGACCGTAAAGATTTTATTTTATTTTCTATTGTTGTTTTTACAGTTGCGTGTGATTGTGTTTACAAAGTTGGGCATTCCGGTGCTCATTGTTCCCTGTTAGCTTAGGATTAGTTCTTTTGCAAACACAAAATATAATTTGCACAACCAACGCTACATGAGATATTTCTAATTTTGCAAGTGTTTCAACCGAAATGGTGTGGGTTGGCCGTGTGTAGAATTTACTTTGGCGTTGTATTTACGTTATTTAGCTGATTCCGGTTGAGAAATAATGCAATAATAATATTACAAACAGTGTAGTTTGCAAATGTACTACACTGACGAGATTTGTGATGGGATTTCCGATTACTTGTACATGTACCTACGTTCCAATAGTAGGTATAATATGTAGAAAGGTCCCTTTGGTCAAAGCATACTTATATGTGCAAAGTTTTTGAACGTATACTGTATATAGACTATAAACTAAACAATACGTAGGTTCTGTACGTACCAACAACGTGGACACACACACAGCCCTAAAATACCCATGGAGAAAATTGTAAGTATAACTGTGGTCTCTGGTAGGAATGTACGTGAAATTGTAAAATAAATGTTGTAGCATTTATATAGCTATGTAACTTATTCATCTGTACTAGTAGTAAAATTTGTTTAGTCTGTAACTGTGTACATAGCGAGTACAAGTATTCGTGTGAGTATAATTTAATTTATTTTGTGTGAGCAACTAATCAGGTTCGTTGTTGGAGTTTGTTGTTAGTCATGCAATAGCTGTAGTAATTTATTTTGATCTCATGAATATTCATAAGTGGAAATTTTGTGATTGAAACTGTGCTCGTAATGTGCACATATATACATCCTTGTATTTATTCACACTAATTTATTCAATGCGAACATTAAAGGAAATGAAATACCTACCAACTTAAATACACCCAAATAATGGTGCAGTTTATGTTTATGCATTACTAAAATTTGTATTTTGTATTTACATGTATTTAAGCTTTATATTTGTTGTATACCATGCCAAATAAATAAATGTATTTCCAATATAATAAATTACATTCTATTTTGTGGTAGATGACTTGAGGAGTACGTTATGAAGTTGCCAGATGAAAAAATATTAGTTTTAGACTACGTTGTCAATTCAATGACATTTTGCTGATTGTGTCTGATTGATAATGAATACGTAAAGGCGTGTAGTTTTAATTTGAATGTTAATTTTATACCTACCTATACTACCGTACTACTTTCGCCTTAAACATGTGTAATTTTTCAATACATGGGTTTACATGTTATTAAATATTTTAAAATCATTTTCTTTCTCACATAATTGTTGTAATTTAATCCATGCAGTATAAAGTGGCACATTGTTTGTTTTTATGTCGCTTGTAGTACAAAAGACTATTGTTTAATGAACAGTGCTTTTGCATTAGTTTCCGCATCATAGAAACTTCAAAGGGTTTAAAACGGGAGAAGTGATACTTTTCTCCGCGGCTTTCTCGGCATGGAAAGATGGCCTTAAGATTCTGGCTCATTTATTTAACAGTATATAAGTACCTATCTACTCACATCCCACACAGAGACGTTGCATAATACTGTGAAGTTTAGCGAGAAGAATCCAATAAAATCCTCTCTTGAACTAGATGCACACACATTAAACTCCTTTGTCTTTGTGTCTCGTATCAAATCTCAATTACGTCAATTTGGATTTCGGGCAGAATACAAAATTAGACTGTCCTAGTTGTCTCTATTCATTTCACTTTACCACATGGTGACTAACATATTTACGTACATACATTAAACCTCATACAGTGCCCAGGACGCCATACACATACGGGCATCCTCAGTTTTCCACACACAATACCTAAATGCAACACGACGAGTGGGCAATCACTTTCATGTCTGTCGCATGTGACTGTGAACCTTTCTCTCTCGCTCTCACCAATATAATCAAGGAAAGCACATCACCTAAATTTCGACAGCTTCATGTTGTTGTCTTCTAATAGCTGTGTTGTGTAGTAGTAGACTGTAGACTAACAGAATGCGATCCCATATAATATGACCGTAAGCAAACCCATATATAGTAAACTTATACATATATCTCCTACTTACAATATCATATACAAGGAAAAACTAAAGTCAACAGCAGACTAGTCCATACTCCATGGTATGGTACATCTGTATTCACATGCATCCACTTCCGAGAGATTCTTTAGCCTAGATTCGATGCTTTTCTACTCTAAATGCGTTTAGTCTTTGTACACATCGACATTTAAGCTGAGCTTTACATCAGCCCTTGTAGAATCATGGTTGTACACACAATACAGGCACAAATACTTGTATTAGGCCGCAAAACAAACACTTTTCAGCAAAAATCTACCTAAGTCTGTTGATAATATAAGGTGGATGATAGAAACACACTGCTGAGTGTGTAAAAGGCTCTTCCACATGTATACTAAATATACATAAGACCCATACTAATAGATATACATCGGAGTTAATAATGTAGCCATGCAGGTCTGGGTGTGGAATGATCAATATAAGTAAGCTACGTGAAAGCTCCTGTTCGCATTCCAATTTCCGCGATCAGATCTTTCAAATTGTGTACTAGGAAAACTACGCAGAGAGAAACAGAGTATACACACAGAGTGTATACACACACAACCTAAGCAAACTAAAATTCCTCTGAATTCTGAATTGAACGAAGGGCAGAGTAAAAATTCGACCAAAGCTTGCCAATGCCAACAGGACCGGGAAAGTCATTCTTTCTTAACCTATATAAGTGTACTACTAGACTGCATAACTATGTAGTAGAAAATATATTCCGGGTGTCTATACATTATGAAGTGTCTACATACAAAAACGAAGTAGGTACATACAGACAGGAACAGTAACAACCTATAGGAAGTGGATGCACAGATAGATAGCCTCTACGTTTCAACCCGTCGTCCTATCATCATTATTATCATGATCGTGATGCCCTCCACGTAAAATACGTGAGCCTCTTGCATACTAGATCCTTCTTTAGGTTAGTAGCCTTTTTGCCTTCAGTTTTTATATAGTTGTCTTCGGTTTACTGTGTTAGGTACTGTTTTGTATGTAGTGACTCTGTGGGCTTCTCATGTATTCAACAGCAGACTGAATGTGGTGGTGGTACACAGTTTTAAGCATAGGATGGATTATATAGGGGCAGCAGCGCAATTTTGCTGCAGTGGTATACAAGTACCTACATGTAGTTGCAGGATGTATTTTTCTCTTGTGTTTCCCATTATCTTTACAGTATATTTATCTATCCTGGAGTATGTAACCAACGAAGCGTAATATCTGAAACAGATAGTGAAAGTAGTCCAGCTGGAGGTCCACCATTTGACTTGACTTGGTTTGACTGCTACGAAACGAAGCTTATCTTTCATAAAATACCGTGAGACGAGCTACAAATACAAACTAAACTATGATGAGTCAAATTCATGTCTTTTCTTTTTCTCTGTCGTCTTTAGTCAATCGAATCTAAACGATGCTGGTATATGTACTGCTGTTTTGTAGTTCTGCGTGTTTTTACATGGAATGGACTAATACAGATAGTAAGAGAATATTATATAGTTGTCTTTTGTAGGGATTAGTCTGAAGGAAAATATCTGTATTCTGGGGAGAAAGGAAGAGTTCTGTTTTTTTCGGTTGCGCTGCTGTGCTTTGTTTAGAATTTGCTAAATTACAGGACGACCACCCGGGAAATGTCTAATAGTAAAGAGAAAGATTTGCACAACAAGCCTTGACTTTCATTTCTCTCTAGGAAAAACGGCATTGATATTTTTGACAACATGCTACTGTGGATTTAACTTAGCGTAACTTACATAGGTCTTGTCATGCTCTTTGTAGCATGTCCTTACAATACGCTACGTTTCTTCGGCTTTACTTTCACTTCAGTTTTTCTTCATGGCTATTTGGATGAAAAAAATTCACATGAGGAATTACTTACTGCATCGAGGTATCTTCTATGCCGAGGGTAGTTTAGGAAGTCACAGTACACCTGAAGAGGTTAACGATAGAAAATTTATGCTTATACAGACACAAACCTATAATCTTCTGCGCTTCCACATGAAACATTTTTTGACCACATGTACTTCTTTCTATAAAATGGTGGTTGTAAATAGTAAAGGTAAAAGTGGTTCAGGTAGTTTTGCTACCAGAGTGTAATATATAGGGACATTGTCTATTTGCAAAAGTATTGTTCCATACATTGGGCGAGACGTTTTTCAGTGTTCTCGTAGTATCTATAGTATGTTTGTGCACTTTACCGGTATGTTTACATAAGAAATGGATGAGCTGGGAATTTTATTTGCGCTTTTTGTGCTTCGTTTCTAATTCTCTTTAGAATATTATATTGTGATATAACTGAGGATAATTGTGGAGCTATTTGGGAAACGTTCAGGCTCTTGTTATATTTCTAATAATACGGACAGTAACTTGTCATAAATTGTGTCTGACGGCTTTTTTATTCCAATGACAACTTACCGGGTTTGTTTTTCTTATTTATTAGTCTATGTGGGCGTAGAGCACTCAGCGTGGGCTAGAACTACACTTTCGGATGATTACTAGTTGTATAGCTGCTCTATCTACTAAACAACAAGAAAATGTTGGAAAATTGTTCAAAACTACCTATAAATGGTGTAATTATGACTTACAACTAACAACTAACCTAGTTGTTTCAGACAGTCTAATTTGTCAAATTACTCGAGTCAAAATACTATTATATTCGAATTTTAGATGAGCAACGAAAACGGCATACATGGACTGATGAAATATGAAAAACAAAAACCACCTAATTATTTTAACAGATTACTCGATGAAAATACTTATTCATAAATGGATTTCGGTTATTATTGACTCATCACGTTATGTCATTACTTCTTGTATGTGGACAGAGATTAGTGATTTGATTACGCAAACCTTGGAAATTGACTTTAGAGAGTTGAAAATTCTGAAATTTGAGTAGCAAGTTGTCCTAATATGTTAGTAAATTGAATTCGCCCACGCTGGTTGACTTATTTGAAGATAAAAAAAGCTGAATATTAAATTTTGATCCTTGTTTGTTCCCTGTACTAACATTTTGCTACGAAATGGATAACACAGAGTAAACATCTTGTAAACATACACGTAGGTATAATGTTGTGTCAGGCAATTGAATTGAAAATGTTCCACTACGGCTCAATCGTTATACCTAATTGTAATGTAAGTCCATGTATGCAAAAAACGACATTGCATAATGTTTCTGCTTACAATACAAAATACTCAAAATAGCAATATGTTGAAGATGTATTTTCCATTTTGCATTAGAAGCGGATGCTAAACGAAGTAGGCACTGCATTACTCGACAGTTAAAAAACAATTTTTCATGCTGTGTACTACAATATGTCGTTTTGCATTCTTCTGCAGTTACCATTATAGTAGAATACCGCTTTGGTTCATGATTTCACATAAGATGTTTACAAGTTGTCTTGGCGGAAACATAAAAACATACATAATATTCTTTCATGGCGACTGTTAAATCCCATAGCACTATACTAATGTAAACTTCGGATTTGTTTGCGTAAAATAAAATCGGGGATGTGTGTACTTTACTAACATATCTTAAGGAAAAAGCAGTCTAAACTGAAAATACAATGTAGTGCAAATATACAATGAAACTCTACTAGTAATAAGATTCTATTTTCCAGTCTGTGTGCGTGTGCTGAGAGAGCTTTGAATATAAACAGTGTCTATTGCTCCGCGGTTTAGTCCGTTGTGTGATACGACAGATCGCATTCTTCGGGTTTTCACATTGTAATGCAATACATTGGTTACTGGGAAACTACTATTTGAAACGAAATGAACGAAGTGGAGATAATTTATATGCACGTACTAAAATTTCATATTGAAAATCGAATGTCCATGGAAAGTGCGCATGCATGATGCATCCATGGTTCAGGAGGAATAGCACAACAAGGCTGCAACCGTATTATAATATCTGCTTTATACAAATGAACGTTATAAACGAGTAGAAATTTCCTATCTGCATTCCAATTTTGTTCTTCCGAAGACTTAACTTTTTGTACAGCTCCATAATACGATCATAAAGATTTTGCTGGAATCTTGAAACGAGGATTGTAGTGTGGTATGCATGTGCGTTGATACAAAATATATCTGTATATATGGAAACTCCATGAGAAAACCCATTCTTACCATTTCCAATAATCTCAATAACGGGAAGATATTAGAGTAGGTAGTATCCGAGTTTAAGACGACACTTATCTGTAAAAAAATGTAGTCTGATGCAACTATAGGAGAAATTGCTCCGCTATCATGACAATAAAATGTGTGGAGCCTAAAAGATTTGAAGGTTTAACTTTGTAAGCCAAGTAGAATGAAATCGCAACGGACAAAGTCAGATCCAATGAGAAAAAGGCTTAGAAGAGGTTAAGCTTTCATCTTTACTATGCCAGTTGTATCACCTTTCTCATCTCTCAAAGTAGTACACAATTAAGAAATGGCGAAAAGGCAAATATCGATCTTTCTCGCGGTATTCTGGGATTAGTAATATGTGTAGCGTATATGATAGACCTATATATAATAAAATACAGGCTAAACAGCACACGTTACCAAAGAAGATTCCTCCATCGTACTAGTATAGTTGTAGTTTAGTAGTTAGTTGTATAACATCCTCCAAACGGAACTGGAAAAGTTTATTTCTAGTAAAGACAAATCTACAAAGTAAGTTGTATCTGGCAAAATAGAAGAAACTTTTAGAATAGTAAAATCGCATCGATTTATTAATCAACACACCACAGAGCTTGTACATTAGCACGAGAGTTACATCATATCATTAATTATTATTTGTTGTAATTAATACTACTATTCCATTCTACCCTTATTACACGTACATCAACTTCGAAAGTGAATTTACAACTAATAGCTATCATATATTATATACACGAATTATACAGTCAGTCACTAACTAACCTCATCCGCTACAAACTAATATTTTAGTAATGAAATGACAATCTAATGTACATAATATTCCTCGAACATCTAGATTCTATCTATATTTATTTAGTCGTACAATAGTTATTATGTAGAAAGTATTTTACAAGACGAATCCTACAAATTATCCATGCAGGGTGAGGTAAGGTAACTTGCTGAAATGATGAAACATTATACAAAGTCATTTCGTTCTGTAGCTATAACGTACAAATACATTATTATTATGTATCATTTTGTAAACTTACAATTTCCCAACTCTTATACTACCTTTCTCCGCGTTAATTACACCTATGTATTATGAAGAAGATTCCCAGTACCAAGATAATATTTATATACCGTAGTAAAACAGAAAAAGATATATACAAGCATAATATATTACAAACACAATATAGTTTACATAATAAGAATCCTTGCAATATAACATAAATTTAATAATAATGTGTATCATCGAAGCATTTTATAGCTAATGTATAGCTACCATTTTGTGCATTGTATCATGCATGATATAATATTTGTAATAAGAATTTTACACTATACTATTATAAGTATTTACTCGTTAATAAATTGCGTTAAAGGTATGACACGGCATGGCACGCGTCAAGGATTTTGGTTGAATTACTGCTTGACTTTGTTTAAGTTTGTATATAAATTTAAATTATGCACGTAGTACATGCAGTAGTAGTTATAGTTGTTATACAGATTACTACACTGCAGTTACATCGTCTATTATTATGCCATACACATATACATACTATAAAAGTAGTGCATTGTACAACGGAGCAGTTAATTAACAGAGAAAGTCGACTAATACTACAAGCGCAACATAAGTAACATAACATGACTAACTATTTACATTATTCAACTTCACTTTTTACCAGTACAAGACTAATAACATTCTTATAACGTAATATCTCTTATTATTTCGATACAATACGATGCCCCAGTTTATTTAAGCCTAGTTTTTCTACCATGATTTAAATTTATAAGATACAATGTCCCTGTAAGGCAAGGATACGTTATATAACTATAATAATATTACTAATGTGTCTATATAGGTATGCAATATCAATATATAAATCTACTTGTATAGTATTATGCATAAATATATACCTATTGTATACAAATACAGATACCCTACACCAGTAAAATTTGGACTTTCGGAGCACAGCAGTGACTTAATTACTATTTCTGTACAGGAGGATACTACCTATAAGAAAACTGGAGTCATGTGGACAAGTTTAATGCAAACTTGGTCTATAACCAGCACTACTATTTACTGCGAATAAGCTATATACGATTTCATATTACTCATAATATTATTGTACTAGCTGTGCATTGTAAATAGTAACTTTATATTGCATTACCTACTACACAATGCGCTAAAAGCCTAATACATTTATTTGAATCATATAATAATGCCTACTTTTGCTACTACACCACACCAGAAGAGAAGCTATCTGTATTTTGTATCAGAAACGAATGTTTTTCTCACATATATCTATTACACACTAAACTTATTAACATTAATAAGTCGGAGAAGACCTATCTACATTTCCGTAGGCATTATTATTAGTTTCAGTGAAGACGCAAGTAGAAATAGTAGTAGACCTGCTTTCACCAACATCATCTACCTTAATTGTACTTTATATTAGTTTCGTGCACTGTCTTGTAGTATTCTATGTAATATATACACAGGGAGCACATAGCCTTGCTTTACTAGTAAATCCGAAATATCCATATGGCAGCAATATGGCTGAGGCAATAAAATGTTACATTCATTAAATTCCATTTCACGATGACTTATATTGCATTATCTTTCAACGTAACAACATTAAATTACATTCATGTACGCTTTCCCTTTTCCTTTCACTTTAGCACTCCGTTTTGTTCTGCACTAAATAACATGGACACTCTGCCTGCCTATACACGGAAAATTCAACTGTGAATTATTGGTATACTAAAAGACAAGACTCTACTACAGACTGCGAATTTTCCATGAGTTTAATTCGCAACTTACACAAAATTAGTAATATTTACATCACAATGGACACGATCTTTCTCCTATGTAGCAAAAAGGCCACATAAATACATGTATTATAAAACTAAACAACTTCTACTACAAATATTTCCATTGATTGCTGGATTCATATTTAAAATTGTTTTGAAGTATTAATGTTAAAAACTCTTTCTGTTCATTGACAATAATAATTAATAATACTGAGCTTGGACAGACGAGCAGCACAGTAAAAATAAGTTATGAATAAAAACTTTTTAAATAATAAATTACTCGTATAGTAGTTCATAATTTGTGCTTCAATACATTTTTTCTGCTCCTGCCGCAATAAATGTTACTTGAATGAATTGGATTGTGAAAAGTAGGTTAGCTAAATTAATTTCTTTTTGCTATCAATGTATGTACTGTATCTGTATACATGTACAAGCAAGAACAGATGTACGTAGGTATATATACGGTAAGTGCTTGAACAGCAGTACAGATATCTGCACAGTAGACATGAAAATTCGATAAGCACAAATACGATTAAAATTAAATGACTGACTGAACAGTAGAGACGTGTACAAATTACGGGGATATATCCTGAGCACGAAAGCAGATAAATTATTCAACCAACGGGTTTCCTCAATCTAAGCATTTAATGCAGCCAGGAGCTTTCGGGTTGTATATGTACGTAGTAACATGTAGTGGCCTGGCATCAAGGAAGCTCATTAACTTTTATCAGACAAATCCTCCTTTTGAACCACATGATTGGCCCATATAGCAGTAGCAGTAGTATTATAGACTTACTTTAAGGTTTGCTTTGCCCCCTTAGGTTAATTATCACTCAGGATTTACCCGGATTTACTATTGTCTTATAATATACATCCTGAAATTATGTAATTGCACTTGTTCACGAAGATTCGCCCATTCATCACGATTCGTCAAATGAAATAAACAAAATTTCATTGTTACACCCCACTTCCTCTTTGATGAGGCAATTTATTGTTCGAGTACTTTTGCTGACTCCCGAATCTACTTATCTAATACAATACCTCAACCGTCAATAAGTTGTAAAGATATATAGAAATAATAAGAACATCATTATTATTATGGATCTCACATCACATGCTAGAAACTATGAGAAAAGGAAAGAGAAGATCTCTGTGTGTTTGTTAACTTATTTCTAGTAGAACGTAATCCTTTCTCGTTCATATTTCTGGCAGTGATTTTGATTTCTAAAGGAAATTGGCTCGATACGTGAGGATTATGTAGGGTGAAGTCCTCATCATCATACAAGGAAATAAAGATGGATTCAGAATTACTGGAGAGTGGAGTGCTGCTGACTTCTGTCAGATCAAATCACATACAGATGAAATGTGAATGTGAGTGAATGCATTTAGCGTCGTTTCTTCTACTTACTGAAATAAGGAGAACCATAAGGATAGTAACTAAGGTTGGATATGGATGTAAAGGAGTATGAATTGAATACCCAGAAGTCAGATAACATAATCATCTGCTTTCATTGAAGGATAAGCAGAACGAAACGACGACAGAGTAAAAAGACGACGTTTTACCACGTATTAACAGCCAAGGCCGTCTTTCTCCAGTCTTTAAACCCCAAGATGAAAAGGTTCTTGAGGTATTTCTCCGCATTCACATAATCACACGATTCTATGTATATCACGAACCTTAAGATACCTCTGAAAATTTCTCACTTTTATAAATCTGCATATTTAATGCCACGTTTCTATGCTGTTTTGCCTACTGTGTAGGTATTTAGAACATATTTCATAGATAATATATTTTTGTATAAATATATACTGTAATTACTATAAATCTTTAAGCATTATATCTTTTACATAGTGCAATGTATGTATGTAGACACTATATATATACTGCTATACTAGTACATGATTTGGATTCTAGTTTACGTAGTGGTTTTTATTCAAATTTATCCAGGGAATACCATTGTGCCACCGAACTACCGAACTCCTCCAGTCTATAGGTATACACCTAGTTAGTACCATGGCATATATAAGAAAAGTCAAAAGCAGAGTCTGACTTTTGGCATGGTATTCCGAACAAAGGTTTATGTATGTGTATGAGTTCTGCGAGGATTCATATGGAGGGATTATTGCCTCATTTCGCCTTCTTTCCTAATTCTTGACTTGTGCGTACACGGAAGAACATTTTAGGAAAATAGGTATTCGAAATACAGAGGAGAATCGTAAGAGCCATGTGAAATGTGTGGAGGTATTATAATAACACACGAGCGAGGCATAATATTAATATGTGCAGTTCACTTAGGTAAAAGTAAAAGCATCTGCAAGTAGTGGGAGTAGTATTGTGTGTGTAGGTGGTTGAGAGTGGGAGAATAATACAAACCACGAAACTGGAGCCCACGCCAGAACAAGTAATTCGAACAGTGTATGTATGCTAATAATATAGGGAAGCCGGGAGGGCATCATTTTACAAGATAGATGTGTGATGGGGTTCTTCCATTAGAAACGGCGAGTCACACGAATAACAATAGGAAATACGTGAACATAACGGCCAAAGTACAACTAGGGTGACAAATTGGTAGCTTTCTCGTAGCATCTCTCTCTTTCTCCAGCTATTCTAAGCAGAGCCAAGGAAAACCAAACAGAGCCACAGACTTCTCCTTAAGTGATAAGAATAATATGAGAGTTTCTTTATATATTATATAAAAAGAGTGAGGACAGAAGAACCACCGAAATAGCTTAAACGTCCAATAAACGACGTAGGTAAGTATTCTGCTTTCGGCAGGCCAAGTGAATCCGTGAAGGCATAGCATTTTCTTTAGTTGTCTTGCCCCGCCAACGAAATCACAAAGAGATTTTGAATGAAGGGCTTTCTTTCTTTTCGCGTTTCCGCAGAAATTCTCATAAACGTACTTTACTTATACTTACCATCCCCTATAGTATTCTTGTCGTAATCGCATGTTATGTAGTTGGCACGAACTCTTCTGAATATCCAGCTTCCTTTCTTACTTCAGCTATGAAGAATTATTTTCCAGCGAGGAAAACACCAAGAAAAGAAAATTCGTCCTTTTCTCTACGCTTTCTCGTTTAGCGAAAGTAGTAATGCGTTCGTATATACGTAAAGTAAACGAATTTCCGAACCAAATGTCTCGAACATGAACAACGTAGTGTAGTATACCATACCTGTACTTACGATTTACTATTAATGCACCTACTACTACTATTACAACTCACTGTTGAAATATGTATATATCTGTAGTAGAAGAACAGTTATACACAAATATAAAGTATATATATATTTTATGGTAGTGCACGTAGAGTTGTAGTAGAAAGAGATTCGCTATTTGTTTAAGTGGCGAGGTCAACTATTCAGTAAATGGTAGTAGTATGTATGAAAATCGACGAATCATTGAACATGTTTCCTCAGTGCTTAAAAGTAAGATAAGTAATAATATATTTGCTATAGTATTATCGTTAGTAGTTTAAGAGTAGAAGAGTATAGTATTATGATAATAATGGTATTATGTATGTATAAGTATATATAACAGACATCGGAGAGTACAGTATGTACATACACCCACTACACTTGCTCTAGTGAGTGGTAATTGCGGCTTTCTTCTACGACAGACATCAGACACGGGAAGAGATGAAAAAGGAATTAGGGTCCACATTTGAATTCTTGATAGCCCTCAGCTCCGGTGAAAATAATGTCTATCCATATCCTCATGGCTTCCGCAGAGGGGGCGAGTAGATGAAAAACTCGATTGTAGGTCTTCACGCAGAAAGTCAGCTTTGGAATCGGCGACTTCACTGATTGCAAATGGTCCACATAAACTTCTTCGATTGCCTATGATAAAAATGTCAAATACGTGTCGAACAAATTGATTTATGTAAATTGTCACTGGGAAAAAAGCTTAAGTTCATGCACTCTACGCTTCCCTAACTCGCCCTGTGTACACAATTGACAATTTCTGATTTGGGGGAAGAAACACTCGCATTTTATATACAGTACTTGTCTCCCTTTCTGTCTCCCTTATGGCTAGGACTCTCCAGCTCCTTAGAGACTGAACAAACGACATCACACCAACCTAAACCCTACAAAGGCCTTGTTGTACTTTCCAGGAGTACAGAAAACGGGTGTGGAAGCTGCTACAGACTTTGTGGTGTACAGTCTACAGTTTCTGGCTGTTAAGTCTGAGTCTCATAGGTATGTACTGTACTCATGCACTATTGCCTGACTAAAATCTTGTCTTCTTTCTCTCAGCCTCAGTATTATGTAGTAGCTACCACCACCGCTACTTCTAACTCTCAAACGTAAACTTGACTCAGTCACAACAGCTGAACCACAGAAGAGACTTTTATCGTCAAATCCTCAACTTGCTCTCTTCATTCTGCTATCTTCACTCGTTTCTCTTCTTGTGAGTTAAAACCCGGCTTTCTACATCTATCCTATTTCTCGTAAAGTTACTGCTGCTCTGATGTTCAGCTGCTCTGTATTTTCCAATTCTGATAAGACGATACTTTCGTACAATAAGCTTTCTCTTTTCACTTTCCATCTCATCTGTTTGGTCTGCCTGGTGTGAGTCGTTCGTCGGGAGTAGTAACAAATAAAATTCCCTACTGGACTCGCTTCTGCTGTTTCATACGTTCATTCCTATTCCTATTCATGCATAACAGATCAACTGCCAGATCGAGGCATCTCTTCCTTTACAGGGTATTCCTACAGTCCTAAATATTACACTCATTCTTCTAAATTGTCATTTAATTTGCATACTTTACTGACCCAAAACTTTTAAGTAAACAAACAAAATTTAATGCTCTGTTGGGTAGCGCAAGCTACTTTATAACAATCACGTCTACGTCTGTCCGAAGTTAACTGTTGAGTTTGAATTCTTTGAATTGGAAATATTTTTGTACATTTTCTAGGCATTTAGCTTTTTCCAGCCCTGTATATGTTTAGAAGACTTTTCAACAGCCGCAGCTATGCATTTCGTATCCACTTACATAATATGGATTCATGAATAGGAGAGAGGAAAGAATAAGTTTGAATCTACTGTCACCTGGAAATGGATGCCACCCCTGGGCTTTTTCTCATTCTTGTCAGAGTAGTATGAGAAGGTACGAGTTTCTCTGTCGAAGACAAACCATCGTTTGTTCCAGTTATGAAAGCGGCTTCCCAGCTTAGACAAAAAGCCCCTGGCAGTTGAAGTAGTAACAATCACATGAGGACAAAGCTCCAGTTGGTGTCCCGATGATTCTATGTGGGCTCTAAGGTCGAAATCGTCTTCATCCCCTCGTACAGGCAAGTATCGCGTCAAAGGTCTATTCTGCTCCAATAAAAATAAAAATAAATTAATGCAAACATTAAATTACATTTATACAACTCAAACTTAATTTGCCATCTGCGCATTTACTTCCAAACAAATGATTCACACGTCCTATCTGTGTCTATTATCTCTTTCGCTATAACACAATGGTGAAATCGTGTAATAAAATGAATTTTCTGTAAACTTGGGTGCAATTGGAAGCATATAACTGCATTTATACAATCAACTGGTATACACATCAGAGAGAAAGAAAAATAGGCAAGCGGCAGTAATAAAATCCCCATTTGCTCATTAAGTGTTCCCCAAGGATAAGCAACCATGCGGAAAATGACTAAGAGAGCCCACTTTACCCGGTTGACATGTAGTAATGAGAGAATCTTATGTATTGCCCTCTACGATTGAATTGCACATTACTTTCGTCAACATTGCCTTTATAGACTGGCATTCCCCACACAATACAACAATAACACTTCATATGTGAGTTTAGTGGCATTCTCATTCTTGAGTTTTGATCTAGTAACCTTTTTTCGACAGTAGACTGAGTTGTAATGTAACTACTGACTTTATTTCCCGTTACTTTGGCATTGCAGACTGGCAGTTCAATTTACATGAACTTTTTAGCATTCGAGATTGAGATATCTACGTTACACTCTATACTTACACACACGCTTGAAAAAACTCATCTGCTTTCACACTAGGATTTATGAGATGATAAAAGTGGCAGGCATTAAGTGAGCTGACAGCAAATTGTACGAATGCCAAACTGAAGCCGAAATCATGAAGTATGGGCGGAAATGGTATTGCTACGTAAATGCCATGTGCACTGCCACACCGCCACCAACATAACACCGCGACACTTTCTATTTGTAAAGTCATCTATTTTACGTTGAAAATCTGTGGATATCCTTCCGCAGGATTTGCATATGCAGTTCTACACATATCGGGGCCTTACTTAATATTATACCCACTAAACCCAGGCAACACCATGCAACATCAGAAACCTTTTTGCTACATGCACAAAATTAATGCTTACTGCAAAATGCAAACTGATACAGGAAATCCATCCTAATATCCTCAATACAAATAAAATACGTGGTAAAAGACCACAGCGCAAGAAATATGTTAGTCTCAATAGATATTCAAGTGCCTCTAATATGTTTGTCAATGCTAGAGTGAGTGAGTTAATAATTTCTAAGCGATAAATCGCAACTCGATTACGTCTCTATTAGAGCGTTCGAAATCTAGGGAACATAAGATTATGCAGCGATTAATTAACAGTGACAGTTGTGAAGATTCAGTCAGACTTAAAGCTACACCGGAGGAAACTTGTATAATATATACTGACTGAAAACAGTAGTAATGAGTTGAAATGCCATTGCATTGAAAATATACATTTGTTTTTGAAATGTGGAAATATTTGTGCAATAAAATTGAGAAATTAAAATTTTTAATACAGTTTTTGCTTTGGAAATGTTATACATCATCGCATTTCTGTGTCTACATCTGAATATACATTTAAATTCCAGACAACGAAAAACAAGTCATAAAGAGCGAAATGTAAATGATAAAAAACACACTTAAGTAACTTTTAGCCTTGTCTTGTCCTTCCTGTCAATTTCATATCTTACTTCCACTATTCTTCTTTTACGATTTCTGTCACATCATTTCGCTATGATGAACGCAACCCTGATAGAAGGAACTTATTTCAAGTTAACTTTAACACTTACACCATGTAGCTGCAGTAAGTCTAGTACCTACTAATAACTACTACCTACTCAAAATAACATGTGATGCAAATAAAACACATTAATGAGGTTACAAATAATTGTATTTTCGAGTACAGCACCTCATTTTTGGTGTGGGCATAAAGTAATGTACAAAAAACATGGAAATACTTTGGGTCTCCGCTCCCATAAAATAAAAAAGTCATTGAGCACGAAGGGAATTTTAATTCTGTCAACATATTGCTTCTGTCATTGAGATGAAAGTATCATTTTTACCCTTCCTTTTTTCTGCAGCCATTTGTAACCCCATCGCAATATTTTATATTTAAAGCATCAGCTACACTCTAAAAAGGCATTGCATGAATAATACGAAACACAGTTGTCTTTCACTACGATGTTTATATATAGACACAACATCCACTATTTAACTCGATGTAAGTTGAGAAACGATAAAACCCGTACGTTCAACTGCGACAAAACTAACATAATATCCAGGAGTCTGAGGTGACCTCAAGAGGTCAAGCAACACTTCTTGCAAGAAGAATTCATTTAGTATTTTATTTAAGAGAAACACTTTTTTACTGCTATTGAAAGCAAAACATTTCATTTTGGGAAGATCAATGCATTTAGGTATATTAAAACAAAAATATATCCTCTGGGCAAATTTAGTCTGTTCACCAAAACAGTCAATTTTGAACGATTAGAAATAATTAAACTGAAAGAATCTATTTTGGAACCATCCGTACAATCTGGAGAGTTGAAAAAGAATCCATTTTGGAACAATTACTGTTGGATGAAAATGCGCATTCAAATCATGCAATCTATTATACATACAACGAGCATCAAATCATGTTTACCATCTGTACACAACATTTGTCTTCAATCGTATTACGCTATGTAAATGTAAGTCATACTAAATATTAAGCCCTGAGGAGATCATTTTGTAGAAGTGATGTGAACATATCTCCTAACATAGGCAAAATTGCCAAGCTCAGCATCTACCATGGTTGTCTTTTGACGATTTCTTTCTGCTGTACGTTATTCTCAAAGGAGTCTTGGAATGTCTGACAAGGCAAACTACGGGAAAGCTAACCATTTATATTATATCATTCACCGCGTGCTTAACCTACCTTTAGTCTATTGTGCGGGAGAAGTATTAGCAATAAGTAGATACACTACAAAGTCTGCTATCTACTAGTAATCCAAGTTAAATCTGCGGCAATGTGAACTGCAGATTGGCATAGCTGTAGAAATGTTAGACTGGAAATGCACGAGGGACAAGAAGCTCAAGCTTTCTCTCTCTTTCTCTGATTCTGAAGATGAGACACTCAAGTCATCTCACAAGTCACTTGACGAGTGACTGTAGTGTGGCTTTAGCCCAAGCTTTTCACCGTTCTCTCCTGCCGCCAACAAACTCCATTGAAGAACGGGGAAAATGATGAAGTGGTTCGGAATGGATGTGAAAGCATGCATGGATGTGATGTAAAGTTACGACACACAATAAGTAAGCAACGGAGGAAAGCAAAGTAAGGCAGAAGTAAAAGGCTATATTGGATTTCCTTTTAAATATACAGCTTACAGATTTCTCTGCACTTGAGTTGTTCTGTTCTGTTTTGGATGAGAAGAAGATGGAAATTGAACAAGATGAACCAAAGAAACCGTACAGCACAGTGGTTTCCATATTGGCTGGCTTACTGAGCCTTTTCTATTGTTGTCCGCTTTTCCTTCCTCGTCTCTACTATATACTATTATCACTATACAATAAGTGTACACAGTAATAGTATAACCATCTGGAGATATATTATAGGAAATTCAATACAAATCTCTCAATATTACACAATATGCGTTAAGTACTATAAGTACTCACACATTCAACGTGCAGTATGTACTGATGCCTTGGAATATTGCGTAAAGTGAAAGGTGAAATGTACAAACTTATTGGAATATTGTACATTATTTTATATTGAGACAGAAAAGCATCTCAGGATTCCAACATTAATCAAGGCTCCACGATCAGTAGAACGTGTGGATTGAATTGTATGTAATGCTCTTAAGATTTTAACTAAAAATTTCAAGGAAAAATAGTCAGAAAAGAAATACAATAGAGTACAACCACTACAGGTACTACTACTTATATATCTACTTACTACTTCTAGTAGAAATTCTACTTTAGCAGGTGAAGGTAGAGAAGATGTGCATTCCGGGTATTTGTATTATTATTACATTAGAGGACATTGGATGGGGTAAGAAGAGCGGCGTACCTGAACACGGTGTTTGTCTCGCATGGTGACAATAGAGGATCCGTTGTCATATGCTGAGCCATCAGAAAGAGGCCGAGTCTCCTCAAAAGACTGTGACATGTCTCTCTGCTTCTGCCGCATCTGCAATTGACAAATCCGATTGGGTTCTCGTAAAGCAACCAATAACTTCACTTTTCATCCTGCCTTATGCTTATGCCTAAAGTCTCTTTTGACTAGGAGAAATTCGCTTTCGTCCTTGCCTAGCCTGCCCTATAGCCCATTCTTCTCTCTTGAGCACTCTCAAATTCATCTCGTATCCTTTTCAATCCGCCAAAATTCTTATTACGACAATATACTTGTATACACGCATAGACACTTCACTTTGTGTGTAATACTATTGCAACTACCACTACGATTCTACAACTCTACGGCTTCTTGTGGAAGTAAAATGGTATCTGGTGTGTACAGATATTGTGTAAGAGGAATGTACATATAAAGCAATGACACAGCATAACGCACACAATACAATACACGCAAAGCCAATGGAAAGGTAAAGATACGATTACATTACTAGGAGAGATACTACACAGTGGTGCGATGACACAAGGATGTAAGCACATCTGACACATTCTCTCACCAATTCAACTCAATCCAAAGAAAAAAGCCACAGAAAAAGAAAATACATGTACATTACACAACACACATATTTCGATGTAGTCCTTGACGAGACAGACACATCACATCCCATTGCAACACATTTCAACTTTTTGCCTGTACAAAGTTTGACATATTACGAATTTTCTTTTTTATCGGAAAAGAACAGCACACTCACATTCAGACAAGACAACTTTCGACTATTCTGTCTCCAGCTTTTCATATTTTTACTATTTCATTTCATTCCATTCCATATTTATTATTTTACTTCTTCAACAACAACAATTCTTCCGTCAAATTATCATATCCCCCGATATTTCAACACAATTACCATATAGATTCGTTCAATATTTAATATTTAAGCAGAAAATGCTTTTTAGTGAATATTACCAGCTTTCTGGAACTTTAAAAGAAAATTGAAGTTTCCTAAGTGCAGAAATTGCCAGAAACAATCTACGCTCTACGTGTAGCCATAAATGCATTTTCTCACATAAAGCGAAAGAAAATGGCAATATCTGTATTATAAAATTTGCGACTTATACAACTTGTATCAGTGGTAATATAACCACAGGTATTTTTTACAACGTATTATCCCCGTGCTACAAACTACATGCTTGTTGCTGGAAGACGTAAATTGCATAACTAAAAATAAGATAGAATTAAAGTCGAAGGCAAGGCAGGCGACTGGTTAAAGACATATACATAATAATAGGAGCTGAGGAGCGGCAGTATAAAATATTACATATAAGTAACGTGCAGAAAATCCGGAGGAAGCATCGCAAATTGCTGGAAGCCGCACTTGAGCAATAAAAAGTAGCATAGGCATTCGCATCTGTATTCATACAAAGTGAAAGCAGTAATCCAATGCCTATTAGGTACATCGTATAATACATGTACATAATAAAACATACCTTATTCCCAAATTCTGACGCTGCTGCTGAAATCTTATCAAGACTGACTCAACTACTTGACTATGCATGTGCAAAGGAGTTATGTCAGGAAGTAGAACAGACAGATTGCCATTGCCGTTATACCATTCCACAGACATGCGACTATAATTTCGCCTGAGTCAAAAATAAGCAATATGAAAGAAGGTAACACGAGTAATATCCCATAAGATAACACAAACTAAGTACCTACTGGTCTGGTGGATATATATGCACAAGAAAAAGCGGTTGGAAAAGATTTACTTCTTTATTAGGTGTTGCAGTGAGTGTGGTGTGCAAAAACTAATATTCTCCATGTAATATTCAGCTTATAGTATATTCGAACGCGATAAATTTTTGCAATACCGCATAGGTATATAGCTTTCATCAACCGAGTTATTTATGAGATATGAGAATTAATATTAATATCTCTCACGTGTCATCAATTGCTAACTGTATCTACAGATAGTCCTTGTGTAAAGAATCTATACCATATTTTATACAAAATCAATCTCTACGATAATAATCTTAGCAAACGAAATTACTATGCTTGGTGCTATTAGTAAATGCAATATTATAAGACAAACTGACTCATGTGTCATGAGTCATACATAATACATACCTGATTCCGTAAATAAAGGATATGAGGATCTCCCCACATGTTTATGTGTACAATTTATAAAAAGATTTAAAAACGAGTGTAGATGTTTTGACGCTGCTGACAACAGAACACAACTCAATGTCAAACGCGACAAACTTCGTCGGTGTAATTTGTAGTGAAGCCAAAATTATTATTGCTAGGTCTTTATTTTAATGCAAAGATCCAGCAACAGCCCTGATGTAGGTTTAATTTGATATTATCAGCAATTGGCTGTTAGGAAACAAACTTATAATGAGATTTCCTCTATTCACAAACATGAACTTGAACTATTTTCAGAATTGACTTGGAAAGGGAATTAATGTCAATATTTGATACACACGAAACTCAAGCTCAAGAACGAACGACTGAAATACTTGACTTGACTTCTCGAGTAGCTCTGAAGGCTTCCTTATTGTAATAATGTGAACACACGAGCCTGCAATAATATTACTTCGTAAGTTACACCGTATTTATAATCTTACAGAGTTACTGAAACTTAAATACTCAAACACAAACTTAGCTAAAAGTTAACTTGAGCTTGACAGAACTGATGTGATGATGTGAACTTCAATGACAGAGTCAATGTGAGATTCTTTGATGAAACGTACATTAATTTATACAAACCAGGAATGTTCAGTGTACTCCTAGGTTTTCTCACTGTCTTATTACTACAGTTCTTGAAAACAACCAATTCTTGTTATCCTTAAGCTTCAATAGCTTCCACGAAGGAATTTTGTCCCTCCAGGTACCATCACAGCAGGCTCAGCCACTGTACACGTGAGTTTAATCTAGTTCATGCCAGATTCACACCTTAAGGGTCCCCATTCCCATCCTTCACCTCGGTACTTCAACTTACAAAGTTGCAATACTCAACTTACGCTAGCCATGGAAAATTACATCAGCTTAGAAACACGTGCTTTTACAACTATTCTGATTCATTGTACATGAATGTTGCCTACCTATCTATGCAAATGCTACATATCCTTTTTAAATTCTATAAATACAGAATGCAAGTATTTTAAAATATAGTATTATGTGTTAGTGTAATATGAGCTGCATTTTCTAAGCACTTTTTTGATACGATAGATCCACAGCATGGTAACCACAAGGCCATGGTCTTGTTAGAGCAATTCAATAATCCTGACACAATTTTTCAACATTTAAAAAAGTATTATCTTACTTTTGTGTGGTACTTTTAAGCTGATAGATACATACAAGGTAACACCTACCTACTACTTCGCGTGCCTTAGCACTGACTCACTATGCATTTGTTTGACGAGACAAGACAAACGCACCCAATCAACAATAAATGAATAAAGTACGTCATTGGTATAATTCATAAGGAGTATCTCTTCTGAATCTGCAGTACGTATACGGAAAATGAATCGAGTTGGAGAGAGGAAGTAATATGCTAATAATAAGTTTGACTTCTGGCGAATGACACAGTTCCAGGGGCAATACAGATAGTACACCACAGATGCGCAGTTGTTTTAAATTACAAGCAAAGTCAATCAAGCTTGCAGACATTTATACATTACGTCATTCAGAGCAAGTGGAGAGCAGCCATGACCATGAATCTGTTAACACTATGTAAGTAACACTAAAGATAAGTGTCACTTAACCGAAGGAGTCACGTTATACAGAGGGTGAATACTCCTATTTTGTTCACTATAATTCCGCGATTTTGAAACCCGGGAATGATTAGGCGGGTAAGGGGTTTTTGTCATTGTAAAGT